>DWKA01000124.1:0-22172 GCA_018249155.1 Panoquina ocola ocola
TACAGATAATACAAAGATTATTAGATATTAATTCGTTAAGGAATATGTTATTATACTTAGATACATCAAATCTTACTCCTGCGTCAGTCAAAAGAATTTATGGATACAATACCTAATTTGAATTTTAACACAAAATAACTATGATCAAATTTCGAATAACAGTGAACGCTTATTAGCTTCAAATAATATCTAAGAAATAACATACTTTCTTGAAACAAACGAATCTTCATTACCAAATACAGGAATATCATTACGGCGCCGTTTAAATTTGATTCGTCGGGTGTTGAAATTATTAATTACAGTCGGACATTGACAGCCACTTACGCATGCAGATTGGAATGGTAACGAATGATAAACTATGCATGCGTTGCAGGACCTCATTTAGGTCTCGACTCCTTAATCAATGGTTGTTTTACGCAGGTATTTGATAATAATTGCTGGATAGGCGGAACAACTATTTGATGCCCTATTATTAGAGATCTTAGGACTATGGAAAATTATAGTAAAATTTTATTTATAACTTAATTTGTTGATTAACTACCGTCCGTAGATTTTCGGACTTTGTGTTCTAAGCTGTTAATTATGTAGGTATTTTAAAGTGTACTAAAAATATTTTTTTGACCTCATACAGTGTAAGATACAAATTAAAGTTAAAAATTTGTTTTTTTTTCCCAATCGACATCATTCACGTATTTAAGTACATTGCGTAACACTTACATATTTTCAGTGAAATATTATAATATTTTTATTCAATGAACTTTCCCATGGAGGTTGTAAATGCATGTATACTCGTATATGTGTATGAGATATATGTTGGAATATTACTGTAATATTTGTACTCTACATTTCTCTTTGTATACCTACTACCTAATATATCCCAATACTAATGGCCAATAGACAGTCCAACAGTTTTAGTATTTTGAAAGTGTATCCATTTAACACTTAGCCTTCTTACTGATAAGAAAATTAAAACATAGAACCCATTCATGACAACACTTGTAATATTCTCTGGTGTCGTTTGAAGTGGTAAAGTACTCTATATAATTACAGCAATCAAGTAACAGTAACTTTATTTACTATATAAGAATAATATGACTCGCAGAGTAATGTTATTTATTCAAAATACGTACGATATTCCTATTTACTTTAGATTTAGGCACTTTACTATAATACATCGTTAGAAAATAAAGTAATAATACCTAATAGGTATCATTAAACTCGTACCAAAGCAAGGAAACCGTAATTTTTTAGGCTTTCCAATAAAATGTCTCCAAAACACCTTAACACATTTCCAATTGCAATTTTAAAGGGAGGTTGGTATCTAGCGTAGACAAACAACCCGGGACAACCCCACCATTAGGTATGAACGAGTACCGTCGTGTTTAGGTAAACTTTGTGGTATAATCCAGTACCTAGGTACCCGCTGGCGATCTCTAACAGGCGTGACGTCATTAAAACTATCGTACAGTAGATATATTTAACTCAAAGTTTATAACTAATGCGCTAAGCATCAAACGCTGTAATATATTATATACATAGAACTGGAATAGCCGTTTTGACACTTCCCGGAAGCCAATCGGTGTCATATTGGTGCACCTTCAGGTTAGCCCTACATTAACATTCATGGAACAATTGATCCAGGAGTTATCACGTATCGAATAGAATAGAGCCATAATGTTTTATGATCCCTTGTGCGCCTTACTAGTCGGAGCGGCGGTGTTCGAATTTTAAATGAGAATCGATATTGTTGACAGAACCAACACGAAGAGGGATTGGACGTAGTTGACGGTAGTTACACCCTACGACGTAGGATCGGATGACGCATCTACATAATAGTTATAACAATTGTTATGTGTTTGTAATCGTTACGAAATTGTACTATTTACTATGGGAGAAATGAATTAGGTATTTATGATGTAGGTGAGTAGCGGTGTATTATTGTTACAAATGTTTCTTTACAGAATTGTTTTTGAATCTGTAACTTAAGGATTGTTAAGCATTTAAATGCAGTTATTATTATGCGTTAGGCGTGGATAGGCCTGCTAGTTCGAGTGTTTAGTGCTTGCCTATTTGTTGTACTGCTTGATTGTAGGTTTGTAGGGTTTGCATAACAAATTATAATTATTTTTGACGCAATATTAAAGAGAGAAGGGGATACTTTGACTTAGATTTGAACATATCCAGTTAAATATAAAGTAGTTAAGAAGTATATAATAACAATATACTAAGGTAATGTTGGGATTAAACTGAGTTGTATAGAGCCCTGGTGATTGACACCAAACGTGCAGATTGTATACAATTGAGAGCCATGTGACTTACATAAAAAAACTTGAGGAGTGAAATTCAATTGTTCATATTGTACGACAGCCTTGCCACTTCTAACAGAACATACATGGGGATTGACGCCAATAGTTGCACGGATTGTTTTAAATCAGATGATAATAGGCGCTTAAAATCTAACTAAATTCTTACTGGAAAAAATATTCTGTTAAGGATTCTTTGTATGCTTTGCATAAAGGTTTTAAGAGGCAGATGTTGCGATGCAACAAGATACGACTAAGTAATATTAAGTGTTTAATGATTTTTTTGTTCCCATTACGATAGATTAGAACGTCGCGGGAAGGCAGGCTTGCATATGTTCAGGTGATTTTTCACGGCTCCGGAACCCGTGTACAAAGGGCACGCAGTGGTGTTGCAATCACGATCCGCGATCACGACTGGCCCTCTGCTATTTATTTACACCCACATTTTGCTAACAAACCATTCAAAAATAACCTTTACTACCCAAGACATAACGCCCATTGCAATTGTAACTGTAATGCAGTCGCGTCTATATTTTGATATGGTACATCAACTAGCCTAGATTGAACTCTACGGCGATAGCAATAAAGGTTCACTTAAACGCATAAACGAGTGCATAAGTTAGCAAAATGTCTCCAGACCGTGTCGCTACCCGTAAATGCATTAAGTTTGTTTTAGAGATAATAATCGTTGCGAATGCGAATGCTTTGTTGTTTCAAAGATAGCGTTGTCGTCGGTGATTTATTTTTGGTCAACTCTTGTTGGACTTAATAGAGCCTTAAGGAATCTATTAAGCGAACCGGAACGGGTCGAAGGAATGCAGATTACATTAAATATTTCCGAATAGCCATTTGTAAGTGTCCGCGGAATGAAGATTTAAATTTGAGATATGTACCACTTGTCGATTGGCTTGAACTTTGTGTTAAACAGAATGGAAATATCTAGACTCAATATTACAATATCTAAATAAATGTTAATGCAACCAGTAGCTATTTTAGGTAAAATATGTATACCTACCTAACCATTTGAATATGTAAAGATAGATAAATTCATCAATTAAAAAAATAAAGAAATGATTAATTTTCTTCCTTTAAAATGAAATTTAAGTTGAATGACTTAACTTTATGCAATTCGTCAACTCGTTGGTAAAGTTTTTAAATGAGAGACAGTACGAACCTACGATACTTTTCTTATCGCAAACGAGAACCACAGCAACAAGCTTTCTAATATAATGACCCAATAGTGATTCAATTCCCGGCCAGTCCCATGCTACTAATTCGTTAATATTCCTGTTATACAAAACTCACGACAGCGTACCACGAAACTTTTCCTATTTCTTCCTACTCGGGAAAAAATCAAAACATCCACCTAACCTGGTTTATTAAAATAATTTCGGAGGAGTGCGTGCGGTGCGTCTAATACTGCCCTCTCTCACGCGATGAGTTACCTACCGCGACTTCACATTTCACGAAATAGTTACAGTCGAGTGGTGCTGTAATTTAAGCCTTTTGGTGTAGAAAATAAGGTGCTTCCGTGTTGGCGGTAGAATTTTTTTTATGCATTTGTATAACTGATTTGTAACGGAAACCTAATCAGTGGTTGAACCTGTCCCTGTAACTTATGGCCCCGTATTCATAAACATAGATTAACATTACTTATGCTGAGGTGACACGGAACTCCGAAGATTTGATAAGACCTACTTAACTATTGAAATAGGTATTTTCTCTCACCGTTCTAATGGAAAATCTAATAAGACTGATAACTTATCGTCAAGTGACAGAGATTAATTATGTCATACGTAACCCTTCAACTGTACTAATCGCAAAGTTCATCATGAATCATTATGAATAATTATGATATACATTATCTAGATTGTACTTTGCGTTCACGGCCTTGTGCTGAACTTATTCTTTAGGTATAAGACAAGTATTACATAACCAAAAAAATCACTATATTGAACTGTAATATTTTGCAAAGTAAATAAATAAATAAATAAATACAAATATTCGATAAAGGGTTAACTAACTTTGTTTTGTTTTGGTTAAGGTCACTATGAAAATAAATTTTAAGACTTTTTCTCTTAATTTCAGAATAAATGTAGATACCTACAGCACTCGCATCGAGTGTCGCAAACGACGCAAACACCCCTTACATCTTGCTCGAGTAGATTCCAAGAGGGGGCGGGGGTGACATAGACAAATGATGCGCAGCGCCCCTGGCGGCGGCGGAATGAGTTATTGCCGCCAATCGAGAGCTCTCGCTTGCCGCCATTTTTAATTTTTAGGGGCATGCTACCCCCGTTATTGTTATTGGACGAGTGAATTAATATGGCGTATTGTACAGATCTTCATGTGAACATGCGTCTGAGAAGTCTTGCATTCGTAGCAAGGCTCTAAATACCAGAATAGCCCGTGTGGATTTCAAACTGTTAAATAGTGACTAATTAATCATCTGACCACAAAAACGTGACTGGAATAAAGTTTCTTTTATTATTATTACGCAATTAATAACAAGCATAAGCAATATATATTATGACGTTTGGAACTTTGAGTTTAGGTATTTAAATAATTATAAAAATGAGGGCAAGTGGTAAATAAAATGTAAAATAAAAAATAAATTCATAACTTTAAAAATAAAAAGACACGGTTGTAAGAGATAGATATATAGGTATAGACGGATACAGAGAGAGAGAGAAATATGACCATAGATGCCATTATTTAAAGATTTACGTAGACTATGTAAACGAAGACAGTATATTTTGTATTATGTTAAAATTAATACCAGTTAATGCTTAGCTTTAATCGGGGACTTCTTCAAAACCTCATCGCCAAGAACGCACCTGCGACTTAGGAATTATCTGTATTCTGTAACTAATACACGCAGCCTTAGAACTTCCATTAAATATTATTAAATAATGAATATACCAGTACGTTATTATTTGCTCAATTTGTGTTTGTTAATTACAAGGATGTTGTTTTAATGTCTGTCTTCCGCAAGTCCAATACAAATCTTGGATGCACCTTTTATAAAAGGTGCGCATTAGATTAGGTATAATTATAAAACTTTGGCAAAGAAAACGTATGTACCTAATACGGGAACTTGATATAATGTGTTGGTACATAATAATATTGACACTTGATATAAAAATGCACTCAAAGGCATTCTAAATCTACCCATTCGCAATGGTCTATGTAACAATCTATGACTTAAGATCTCTTAATGGAGTGTAGACTAAAGTCTAACATGAAACTTATTAAACAGATCAGACAGATTTCTTGTAACGATTATCTTATTAGGTAATAATTATTTTATTTCTAAATGTGTTTGGAAATATTCTTTTGAACATATTTGTCTTCCTCTTGGATATTTTATAATCCAATAGCATAACTAGAAATAAACTACATGGGCAATACGATCTTATTCGATGGTATTTTAAATTATTAATAGTTCTAAGTGAATAAAATTGTCAGATTCCTAAAACTGAATTACAGCTAAGATCGATACATTGAGCGTCGTCGGTAGGAAATAAATATACTTACTCGTTGTTAGTTAAGTCTTCTTAACAATACTAGATCTGTTTGTAGTATTTAACATTAATTTCGAAAAGTCTTACTACGAAGACGACGTTACGTTGATTCGTGAAAAGTTTCAATCGATATAGGTAGGTACCTAATTCCGCTACATCAATATAAATTCATCACTTAGGTCTCCATTATTCACAATATCAAAAACTTAAAATAATACCCATTAGGTAGCTACGAGTATAAAATTAAAATAAATTGACTCTTTAGTACGTAGCGCTGCCTAGCGGAAGATTTGAGCAACGATATACATGAACAGCGACATCTAGCGGTGAATAGAACATACCACATTTTTCGGAGTGAAATAAAATTATGTATAGCAAGTCGTAAATAAAACTTAATTTGAAATAAGGTTTAAAATATTTTTTATTACAGATTCGATGTTTTCAACAACTCTGTGTTATAGTGAATGATAAATTAGCGGGACTACAACACTTTTCAACAATCAACTTAAGATTTTGATTTGCTTAGTCAACTAACGGTTAAAAAAAACAGGTTCGGGGTATGTTTTTAAGGCTCTTTTAACAAGTTAATGATCACGAAATTGGTCTGAACTAATAGAACACCCATGAACAACCTGGGGCGATAGGTTATACTTCATACATTTTTATTCTTTGAAATTGCGTTTCAAATAGATAGGTAGGTACAGGACTTCAAAACCTACTAATTATTTTGCAGTGAATAAATAATAGGTAACAATTACATCAATTTAAAAAACAAAACTCGCATCCAACCAGTTTGTTGCAAGCGTAAGTAATTAAAAGTTTATTATACACTGTAATTAAAAAACTTAATACAAAGTGGATATCATTTATCACGTCATGTATCAATAATTCATCGCGCATAGCTTTTGACGTATTGACGTAATTAGTGCAATTATTGCCCACCCAAAGAGTAACCACCTTACCGTGGTAATTGAATTATTTTACTTACTAAGGTAAGTAGGGAAGTGCATTCTTCACCTTTATCGCAGGTGGGGCGAGGTTAAACCGCGAACGTAATTAACTTAAACGAAACTATGACAATAGGCAACCGCCGCTGTCTAAAGATTGTGGCCGAGATAACCAAATTCAAATGGTAAATTTAAGTAATTCAACCTACTGTATTCGGTATCTACTCAAGAATAATTATTATGCACCGCACAGGCGGTAAGTACCTAATGAGATATTATTAATCATTAAATAATGTTGTTTCTGATCAAATCAAAAATTGAATTAAATGATCGGTTCTCTATTAAAAAGACATTATAACTATACCAGGCGTGAATAAGTTGATAACTCGACTTGTATGTTTTTTTTAATGCGTAATACGCATCAGGATTGCTTTATTCATCAGGTGAACAAAGGAATCACATTAAAATAAAAAAGTACCTATTTGTTAATATTTCCATACAAACTTAAATTTTAAAATGGCTGCCCTGAAAAATGTGCATTTTCGACTTATCAACTTATTCACACTTGGTACGGATTAAAGTCAATGAACAACAATGTAAATGTTTAATACGATAAAAAATCGCAATTTTTATCCACATTGAATTTCACATTTGTCATTAATTTCCCTCTTATTCATATTTTTCCGGTATCGCAATTAAGATTACTTTCTAATTGGTAAATATTTGAAGTAAACTCCAATATTAATGAGATAAGAATCAGGAAGGGACGTTATTTTCAAAATATTATACTTAGTCTTATTAATAGATATAATCTTGGAAACATTAAGTTGTAACTTAACTTAATTTCTTTTGGCTATAAAGTAGGTATAGGTATACCTACCAAGTATTAAAGTAATTTAATACTAAGTGATATTGCGGGAAATTTGGGGTCAATATTTACAGAAATACTTGCAGGGTTTAATATAGAGCAAGCGGGTCCATTCGTCCCTCGGATCGACCCAACTTTAGGAATGTTTACAATTACAAAGGGTTAAAAATTAATGTGCAAAGTTTTCAATAAGACTTCGCGCAATATATTTCGAATTAATGAACTTTGTGTTTTGTATTGTTTATGGAAGTGTTATATTGCGTAAGAATGATAAATTGCCACGAAATTTAATTCAAATATTTTAATTAAATATCGTTTTTATATTACTATTATGTATGTCTTTTTTCTAACTTATTATTGTAAAATAGACACAAATAACTAATTAAAATCCAGCTTGATGTATTAACAACAAATAAATAAATAATCGGCGCTTTTCTATTATCATTTTTTGTTTACCTACATATAGAGATTTGAGTATTAGGTAGGTAGGTACCTACTAATATGAGAAGGACACAAATATATTTGAACTTAATACCCAAATGAAAAACCTACTACTAAGCCAGCCATAAATATACTTACACACTATATAACCTGAATATTTATTCGACTTATGTAAATTTTATGGTTATTTGATTGAAACTAACACCAAAGTGATACTTCCTCATCAAACTTATTTGAATGTAAAAATGATTATATAGTTAAACAATATACCTAAACATTTTAAAAATAACTATCAATCTGCATAACAATCACCGTATAGCAGTAAAATAAAAGTAGTAAAAATTGTTGTTAATTAAATTTATCACCAATAAACATAATTAAGCTTAGCTCTATTTATAATCAAATGTATTCTAAAGCTGTTTCTTTTATTTTATCGTTAAATAATAGCTTATTTTTATAATTTTGTGTAACCATAGATGTCACTATAATCGATGCCGTAAAATTTAAATAGGTATTATTATACAAATTACGTCTCACATGTAATAATAAACGCTTAAAAAACCATTTCTAACTAATTTTGGTAAAATAAACATAAATAGGCAATTTAACTTGTAAGGTAATTAACTTGTTTAGTTTTATTAATAGAGAAACTGTTGAAATGGAACTAAGGTGAGTCAATATATTTTTTAAATCTTCATTACTATTTTTTCTCCATAGATCGGAATAGTAGGTACATTAGTATATTTGCTAATGTTTTTGTATTACCTTCGTATATATAAGTAATATGGAAATACATAGCTAAATCATATAAATGTATCTAAAAACCAAGTAGGTAAGTAGAAGAATTTGAACGACAGTCCCTAGAAATACTCGTGTAATTAAACGACTAATAAATCAACATACCGCTATACTAAGTAGCGCATAAGCCAAGCTAGTTATATGAAGATATATTCGTAAATTTTGTTTTGTAAACATTTATCTGAACAGGATTAGCTATCTAGACGACTAACGGCGTTTTAAAGAGCTACGTAAGCTCGAACACACTGCGTATAAATAATTTTGGCGGGTACAAATGAGCCAGCTGATTAATGATTTACGTACCAATTCCGTGTTCAGGAGGGTACGCTGTCGTATACATCACTAGTTACGTACAGGGTAGTAATTATGAGCTTAGTTACGTGTAACTATGATATAGCGTGGATAGGGATTGCTCAATTGAGATATCATTAGCTTTGACTATTGTGTGTGCGTTTTTAAAGCGTTTTCGATTTCCTGGAATGTAGTGTAATAAATAATTTTATTATGCAATGTCAGGGTTGTTTGGTAGAAAAATCTATCAGCTATTAGTTACCAATTAATTTTAAGGTCGAAAACCGTAGACCGATAGAAAAAAATAGAGTTTAAATAAAGAAAATAAAATTACTTTATTGAATAGTGATTACGTCCAACTAATTTTAGAAGCGTATAACCATCTTATAAAAGCACCCAGACGTGGTATTGTGTACCTATTGTTTTTTTTTCAGTAGACGGACTTAATTACCCATCGACGTTACGGCTGTTTACGTCACTTAGATCATAAATATCGCTTCAAGTCAACCGTATCTACATACTGAGTTTTCAAGTCGCCGCAGCTAATGAAGTGTGAAGTTGCGTCAAGTAAGGGAGGGGAAGGGTTGAGGGTTAAAGCGGGGTGTTTGGGGCGAAACGTACGAGGACTCGTCTGATTAATGGATCTGTAATTGTTCCCACATAATGTACAATAACTCGAACTGATAAACACTACGCTATTATATGGGATATCCGAATGGGGAGAAGGGACAAATAGTTTGATGTAATATTGATTAATAGGAAGACTGACCCTCTAGTAACTGGCAATAAAAGAAAATATTTTAATCTCTAATACGTAATAAATTAAATTCTCTAATACATTATCGAAATGTTAACGACTTACCTAATCTTAACCCATTTGCTTCTGACGCAAATATCATGCCCAAAAATAACAGATTTAAATTGCGATGATGAATACGAAATAAGATTTAGAAAGAACATTATATGAACACGAAAATAATCTTTGGCCAAAACAGATTAAATATCTCATAATACAACATAAAATGCATCGGTGGAGTGGTCAGGTGGCGGGCTCGAGGGTCCACTTCAAAGGGTCGGGATCGCAGAGCTAGAGGTTCCCATGATTTATCACGCCCTTATTGATACCCTTTTAATTTCGTAGCGAGGGGAAGCAAACATTGCTAACTGAACACTTTAAGTACTTTTTATCTGCAAAAATACCTACTTTTATTTCACTCTCAGTGTTTCTTAGTATGTTTGGGTCAAATCTAGCAAAGTTAGATTAGAGCGACTGCCTTTTATAAAAGGAAGTTGAAATTTTAAACATAGCTATTGTTCCGAGAATTTTTGTTTATGATAAGTATAGCCCGTGTTACCTACTACACCTACGATTGAGTTTAGACCAGAGAATGTTTCAATGATGAATAATACAGTTATCTATTTATTAGTAGTTACATTGTCATATAATTAAATTAATTTGACTTATTAAAAATACGTCTAGGTACCTAAGTAAATGGGTACTATTTACTAGTATATATAATTTTAAATACATCATATAGGTAATGTAACATATCCAATGTTCTAAGCTCGGGCTCTCGGCAAGATTTACTTGCTGGATAAAATTGGCTTCCATTTAGCATCGGCACCGATATCACAATACCGACTGCCAGCCGATTTAAATTTATTTCGGACGTCGGTAACTTCCAATTTAAACCTCTTAATCCTCTATGATGTATGTCGGTATTCGGCAGGATTAAAAGTTCCACGGAAAATAACCGGGAAAACCTTTTCCGGGGTCGGATTGACCCGGGCAGAAGCGGGATTAGGCGACCGGGATTGGATATACATAAATCTAGCGCAAGGCTTTGGGTCCGACGCAATTAAGCCTCACGCACTGATATGTCATTTTGACGAGCGATGGCAATACTAATCGCAATTTTACACGTGGCTATACGTGTACGTAAAATACATAATTTCAATATTAAAATTCAGCAGCGTCCGTGTCCCGCTCACAATGGTCGCTCCGTCGTGCATGGCGTCATAAATAATTCAATTTCATAGTAATAAAATACGCGTGACCGGCGCTACGGCGTGAAAACTTTTCAGCAATTACGGGTTGAATATAACAAAAAGCTTCTATCGATCCGACACGGCCGGCGGGGTCGATGAGACCCGACACTCTCGTAATTCATGCATCAGCTTGCGCGGAAGGGTTGGCCGCGAGTGCAGCCCGATGACTTATAGTTTGTATTAATACGCTCCAACACAGGAATCCAATCCGAGTCCGGTTAATTAATTTAGACGGAAGGGCTATTTATGTATCCAGCTATTCAAATAAAATTGCCACAGCTATTGCATTGGAGTTATAACGCTATCGGTATGTGTTAAAATTAATTTAATTTTTCTTACACTTGGGTCATATACCTCTATGACACAATGTTACATTATTTATAAGGCAAAATAAACATATTGCTTTATGAACATATAATGTAACAAAATAATAAAACAATTGAATCTCTTATTAGCGGAAGGTAAGCGGTGCATTAACTTATGGAACAAAATTATGATTTATTGTTTATTTAGTTTTTATATAAGCATGGGAATAATTATTAATACATATGGCGACGGCGATGGACGATATACCAAATAGGTTGTATTATATGGAGACAAACTTCTCAAAAAGGATTGAACTTTATTTTACACATACATTTTATAAGTAGGTAGGTACTTATCTTGATATTATGAGAAAGTTGTGACACTTGTATTACATGCACTTTAAATAAAACAATTTACATTTATGAAAATTTTTAATTTTTAAAATATTTTCTTTTATCTTCTCTATTCCTTATAGTAATTTCCTAGAATAGTTAGGTATTTTTGTGGTTTTTCATACGTAACAAAATTCAATGATAAAATAAGCAGAATAAATACAACAAAATACACTAACTTGTACCTAACATATTAATTAAAATTCAAATATCATTATTTAAGCTACACAATTTAATAACAGTAAAAAAGTACAAAAAATGAATATAATACAAAATATCCCACGCCATACTAACTTAGCGGAACTGACGAAGCAGCCATTAAAATTAGGGTTGGGCCACGAATCTCGCAGCTAGGGACGGGCCGCCCTGCGAGCTCGTCACAAAAAAAAACTAAAAATAACACAATGAATAACCGAGTACCCCTGGCGATCAGATGAAAGATTTCTCAATGTCCGACTGTTGTTCTTGTTACTTGTAACTCAATATTGAACCGATCTTTGTTTTTGTTTGAACAAATATGCGTACGGGTTGCGGATATATCTACCTATTGTACCTACCTTACTATATTCAGAGGTGTTAACAATGTTGATGTATATATTTCAAAGAATCCTTATAGGTATATTAGCAGTTTTAACAAAGTTTGACTTGAGGATAAAATATATAGAGATAATATTCAGACGAACTCTTATTGTTAGTAAGATGACATAATAATATTATTATGTAGGTATAGATATTTTTTTCGTATAAGTTATATTCATTACGCCTGCGACCGAATATAATTTTATCAATTAAAAATTCACGAAATCAAAACATAGAGCTTTATTCTTCCATATACAAAATAACGGGTTTGGAATTAAAAAGTAATTTGGTAACCGTTACTAATTCGGGTCTCAATTTAGGGGCGCGGCGAAGGGCCACCTAAAAGCTGTCAGAGCAGCTGCGTTATGTATACTACCCTTGTTATAGGTAGGTACATGTAGGTATATAAAAGCTCAGGTAGCAATCGATATGCTCATAGAAGTACTCACTTAATTTGAGGATATAGAGAAGATTGAAATAAGTAAAATAAATACTTTTTATGACTAAGCAAAACTATAAATGCCCCTTATTCCCTCTTTTGGGGAAATTTGATATAAAAAATATATTTATTAACAGAACATTCTAAGTCTTAGTTATCATCATAAAAATGCTACTTCATCAGAATCAAAGCAGTGAATAACAATGAAGCAAATCTTATAATAAAAACATTGTTGATATTAAATTTAAGCATGAAATTACACCAGTAATTTAGTTTACAGAACCAACAATTCAAATTTAATTGACGGCTCGATATAAATAACATGCCTATGTGCTTAAATAAATGTCGTACTGCTATCATTTATATCCTTATAATTAATTAAATACCTCACGGTGACATCTAGAATGTTTTGATTTAGGTCCACTCCTGCCTAACTTCAAGTATCATAACGGGATCTCATTAATTGGGGAGTTCGACACGGAAAGCGAAATTTATATAAGAAAAAACGATAAATCTCTGCCTGCCTACGTCTACGGAACTCATTTTAAACTTTGTGGCTAGTATGTTCTACCAAGATAGATGTACGATAAGCGAGGTATGCTATTATTTTTATCTAAATAATAACGGTAATTGTATTCTTTTTTACTCTTGTATTTGTGTATAAATATTTGTTTAAACCATCTCCACAGTCTGTAAAATACATAACATAGATCTTTCATCCTTTCTACACAGATTTCATTACTTTGTCGTAAGACTAATCCGAAAATCTCTATCCTAGACAAGATATTATTACGTAATGGATTTCTTATTTTTTTATATGAGCAGAAAACTACCGGCATACAAGCTACTCGGTGGTGAGTAGTTACGTCACTTGCCATTCCACCAAGTAAGATTTGACTGTGAAGCACCCGGAAAGAAGAGTCTTGCTAATATCTGCATTAATTTCGCTTAAACATTTAAAACTTATAATTGGACAATTTCGTTGACATAACTATATAGGTACTCATAATAATCATCAAAATACCAACAGATTTAAAAGCAAATACTTTTCATATTAATTTTTAAAAAAGTGTGCTATAAATAAGTAAAATTCTTGAGGTTTTTTTCAATCTAACGCCTTTCGTTTCTCGACCGCGGTGAAACAATACATCCAAAATGTCACCTAATTCTTGTGCGCCCACACACCTCTACATTTGAAATTCTAATAAGCCGTAATATAAACTAGGTGGTTGTCTTTATAAAAAAAAAACATTTGTAGATTTCATGTAATTAGCATAAGATGCTGCAGGGAATTTGGTTTTTCCATTTGTAGAGACACTAATTCCAGCGACTACTTTATGACACCGTGTATTTTCGTTCGTTAATAGTTTAAATATCGATTGGCTATTTTTTACACAGTTTATTGCTTTAGCGACACATAAACTTGTCTATTTTAGACATGCGGTGTTCAATATCTAATCGGAAAGCTGAATAAGCTTTAAATTCCATTTAATTCGATACCCACACTGTTATCTTTGTTTTATGTTGCGTCGTATACCTACTGCCAGAATCTTGGCTTATCAAACAGACTGAAAAAATAATATAAAGGTGAGGTAGTACATGAGCATTTTGAGATGTTGGGCAGTGTGAGGTGAGTTCATTTAGAATGCAGTCACGTATTTATATTTTATTTACTTACTTAAATAAAATGATATATTTATTTAGTTATAGTAGGTAGGTATGTATTTAGTATTAATAGTGACGTAATAAAAAAGTATTATAGCCAAAAAAACTTATTTTGTAATTGTATGTAAGTATATGAAAGTTAAAATTTCCCTCCATTTACGATTTGTATTTGGATACCATTTTACCACTGATGTCATACAATGAACAAATTGTACGTCAAATACCTACTAGATATCTTTGTACATACATAAAGCATAACTACATATGCATCCGCGTATGTATAATTGTATACCCATAAAACATAATCTGACTTGAATAAACCGCGCATGAATAACATGTGAAGAAGGACGGAACCGACAAAATCTAATTCAATACCGGTTTGGGAGTGGGACACTTTATAAATTCAAAATAAACCGATTATGCAAATATCGATACTGCATATTGATATTATAGTGAGGTACGACCATGATAAGGGACTGGATGCGTTAACTTTGTATACTCTACAATATCTCCTGGCACTATTTTAATTACGTTAAGTTCAAGATTTTAATGATTTAGTGAAGTCATGTTGATAACCTTAATATAATAAATTCGTATTTAAAAATATTTTTAGCCCTACTAGGAGTTAAAGCCGAAAGAACTTATTGAGGAGTTAAATTTTAAATAATTACCATTACGTATGTAGATGATAAAAACAATTTTGTCATAAGCATACTACTATTTACTATATTGTCATGATATTAGGCCATTAAGTAGTTATGTCCTTTTAAAAAACATTACACCACCTTTTTACTTCGAATCGGTTATTTTTTCAGTTACCCCGTCCGTATAATAAATTTACTTCGTAAAAAATGTTACTGAGTAATTCCTGTAGCTGTCTAATGAAGGGAAAGGAGAATTTTCATTATGTTACGGTGGCCAGATTTCTCGTTGTTGGTCAAAATCTTTATCCTGGCGACGTTTCAATAGAGACTAAAAAGGAACAATAGAGAGAAATCTCACAAGGCTGCTTTGGAAGGCCGGACACAGTTAAATGAAAGAAGTTTGTAAAAAGTTTGACACATTTTTAGAAACATCAGGCACGCAATGTTCGCTCGCGCGGACCGATCGTAAATTTTGTGTAGCGTCAGAATGAAAAAGGGGACATCATTGTTGAAAGTTTTTAAGCTCGTACTGTGATTTCGAACGTAAAACCGCGCCGTGAATATGCATAATGACAATGATATTTATCAATGTTTTCATATTACCAATGTTTTCATAAAATGTTTACGTTACTCAATCAGGTTTTATAGCTGAATCCGTGTTTGTTAACCCCAACTCAATTTTTGTTTGGTATATTTTACGCTGGTTTAATGTAGGTTACATGTTTAATTCTTTTATTTATTATAAAACTTGATACACAGTTTTGTAGTGATAGTGATAAAGCAGAAAAATAATACTTTATTATTTTCATCGTTACGGAATTCCTTCGTCCGGGGCGGGGCCAACCTTATCAGTAACATTTACTTATTATAGGTATGTAGCTATTTGAATTAAATAAAAGTGAATGATCTACTCTATAAATTCACTAGTACCTAAGGCTCCATTTTAGCGCCAGGTTAAGGCGCGATTTCTTAAAGCAATCATATGTTGGTTATTGCAAGTGGCGCGGCTTTACCCCTATTTATTTCCTGCGGGGATAAGAAAGAAGTGAGCTTCTTTCCGCGGAGGCACGATAAGAATTTCATTTCCTCGCAACTGAGAAAGCCTTCGCTATCTGAGGAAGTCAGTGACAAAAATACCTAAGTGACAAAAGCACTGAATTCTCTGTAGGTACCTACCGACTACGAATATTGTGTTGTATTCACAATTGTACTCAAATACAAGGAAAGGTATCTACATCTGAGTGACGGTATTTCTGCAATAAAATAACATTAGACATCGCGGTAACAAGTCATAAAATATTTTTAGCACGTTTTACACAATATCCTTCAAGTAATAGGCACCGGAATTACTTTACTGCTTACATACCTACTCTTGGTCAAAAATGCTAATGTTTTTTATGCTAATATTGAGGAAAATATTTTTACTCAACTCCGAGGTAACTTTAGGTGGGTTAAACTTATCTCTGAGGTAAATAACACTTTAGTTATAAAATACAATTTCCGTTTATGATCATCAGATAGCAGTCGTAAAGTCATATCGGAAGGCCTTCAGGCAACATAGAGACTTCCGACACTTGGGTTTACCAACCACACTACCAATCCGCACTAGAGCAGCGTGGTAGAGCATTCTCTAGACCTCACAGCCTTATAATGGGCTAAGCCAAAGAATTAGGTACATATACATCTATATATTAGCTGTAACAATAACACTCAACATAGGTGGCTGGGTATAATTATGAATAACAGGAATTTTATAGTTTCGGTTCAACTTTTTGCTCATATTTTAACCCACGTGGCATACCTATACCTATAATTACAGGTGGAATCGAATATTTAACAAGAACATAACTAACTTTTAAGAATTGTACCTACGAATTCCGATAGATACCTATTCAATAATATAATACTAAAATGGTTACCAATTCGTAGAAATAACGCTAAGAGAAGCAAGCTCCGATTTTATGAATTCCCAAAGCTAGGTCAAAACTTTTGTCCCGGTCCTTTTAATAAAAAAAAATAAAAAACCAACATTGGCCTCTTCTATTGATAAAATATATTGAGCTTCATTACCTAGGAAATAAGGTTGATTGTTGGCTGATAGATAGTTCAGATGGATTTTGCTTTTAGGTCCGAGATTCCGGATGACATCCTTTATCTCGATACATTCCAACTCGATCTTTAAGGAGTTTGACTTGAGCCGCTATTCTTTTTTTATATTATTTTTAATATCAAAATTTAATATAAAATACAGCGGCGATGCCTAAAGGTTTTTAATTTTCAGATACAGGGCAAATCGATATGAAGAGAATGTATAAAATTTAAATATTTAAATCCTATTCTGCGCGCACATATTCAACGATTATAATATGAATATTATATGATTATAATATAACATCTATGGTTTACCAAAATAGTTACAGGTTTTGGATTTCATAGCTTCTGATTAACAAATATGCATCATCAACATCTCATTAGATGTAATGTAATTTTTGTGAAAATCTGAAGCAATACCTGTATATGCTTATGATGATCGCACAGGAAATAAATTAGTGATAAGATTTTATTCATTTATTATATTTACTTCACACAATTCTGCAATAACTGTACGAAAATTTAAATTACTCGTAAACAAACGTACCTACCAATGGTTGTAGATAAATATTAATTATCAATTAGGTTTAAACTAATTACGTAAGTTCTTAAAAGTTTTCATACACATATAAAAATATGAAAAATGAATTACTGTTGTCCTAAAAAAATTTGCAATTATTTTTAAAGTTATACTTTTATGTAGATAAACCTAAAATATCGATAACTAGGGATGTTAAATAAATAATACTTACGTTAAAAAAAAACCTTGTTTAAAACATTTCTTCTAATCACACATACCCATAAGCATTACACACTAGCACGTGAAAATCAATTTTCATCACATCACATACATCGCATGCGTTCCGCTTAGTTTCTTATTAGATCACTCGCTTTATAAAACAATTAAACTGTTATAAAGCTCACACTGTATTCACGTGTCCGATACGTTTGGTCTATACAAATCCTTATTTACAACTGACACTGTTGTCCATCCATACTATAACAGAATCGAGTTCTGAACGCACCTAGCGAGAAGGCATCTGCCGGCCATCGTACAAAAACCTATGTTACAATACACGACATCGCGATCTATAATTTTTTTAACTAACACAACTCTACGACCCCAACTCACTAGCTCGACTGTACAAAAAAACGTTCCGAGGTAGGGGAAATTTCGTAAGCCATTACCGACTCCACACAAAACTTTTGACACGAGTATTGCGCTTGGGCAAAGTCTATTTTAGTGGCTCGAGACAGCAATAGACAACGGGCGTCTAATCGCTATGCGAGCGACAGAGACGGTTAGATGAATGTGTGTCGCATTTGATTAAAGTTTGGGGGACCAAAGAGTATTGTGAACTGCGGGACGCCGAGTAGGTGGTGAAGTAGCTTTCGTAGCAGGCTCGCTTGTTCCCAAATCGAATACGATGAGTAATAATATTTGAAAAGCAAGATATGTTACCTGTCGACCGCCGGGAGATAATGCGTAGCGTTTTTTGGAAAAAAAATACAATTAACTAGCCGGAACATAAATCATTCCGTCACGAAAAGCGTTCACTGCTCCGGCGCAGGTTGCGTCATTATAATTCTTTCACATAGAAAGGTGGCGGTAATGGAAAATTGTTGCGGCATGTTTAGACTTTGAATAGAGCATATAATTAGGATACTGACCGTGCAGGTGGATTCAACACTTTTTTCGCGAATGCAGAATACATTTTGATTGGATGCATCTAGTTTTTGCTTTACGACGTTTAAGGCAATAACTGTCGCCTGGATCGGTAAGTTGCTGTTTAATTCACGTTTTCTTTTTTTTTGTGAAGTTCCTTTGACTTTGTCTTCGTGACATTTATTATGAGTGTAGGTACGGACCACAAAAAATATTATAAAAAAATAAAGTTAAAACGTATCAGATCATTGTTTTTAACACAATACAACAAATCGTCGTTGTTGACATGAATCGCAAGTTTAAAAGGCTTTTAAGTTCATCGCTACGAGTATACAATAAGAGGTGAACACTCAATCGACGTAATTTTAAAATTACGACCTGCCTTAAACCTCAATTACGATGTGGGTCTCGAGCAGTTCGCATCGCGGTGCGCGAATCGTTCGTTCGAAAATTGCCCAACGAATCGACGCAGAAATTGTCGGGAGAGGCTTTCAGAATTGTGGCCGGCCGACAAATCGGGACCCGAACAACGCAAATTACGGAGTCGACTACGACTCGACTCGATACGAAAATTGCATCGAGTTCCCGCAATCGGGAGGTCGTGCCCAGCCTAATGAAGACGTTAAGTTAAATCGTGGCGGCCTTTATAGAATGTTATGGTGTTTATATTGATTTTTATGAGAATATAATTTTATTACGCCTCGCCTGATTCCGTAGGCGTTGCGTCCAGTTTACGTTTTGTTGTTATTGCCCCATACATCTGTGTTTGTCCGAGTACGATCGCTCGAATCGATTCTTATTCTGCAACGATAGACTTGTAAATAATGATCAAAACAACTAAACAAACGGCGCGGAGTAAACAACGGGCGGGGAATGTTTGTGTGGACAAGGGTATGTGTAATTTGAGGGAATAAATTCGAGGACATATAAAAAGAAGTGTCACAATAATGAACGCGAGCGATTTAATTTAAGCGACATAAACACGAGCTATCTGCCGCTGGCATCGATAAGGGCGCGCTAAATGACAAACTGCGCCAGTGAGAGAAATGCTTTAAAACGGTGTAATTTTTACTCTTTATCTGAAGATCTGAGAGATCACCGCATACTGCGATGAGTGCTATAATAATGTGGACAAGAGCAAGGAAGCTGAATAATTTGTGGGGTTTAATATTAGGTAGGTATGTTCCGCTTTTGACCAGTAGGTAACTGAAAAAACTCTAAGTAATCTACGCTGATTTAAACATTGCGTTTCTTAAGTACTTTATTTAATTGCGAATTTAAAATTAGGGTCCTGGATTTTATTCGTAGATTTTTAAATTATAACACTTCCTGCAATAATTCAGACCATAGTTTTTAAATATATAAATATATACTGGCCAACTTGAGAACCTCCTTCTTTTTGAAGTCGGTTAATAATAATACTGCGATATTTTTGGCTTCAAAGTGGCTAAGTATCCACGTAGGTATTGATTGTAATTATCCATAAAGATGGTAGGTAGATACTTGCAATAACAAACAATTACTTAAAAATACTCCTTAAACGTCTCTTCGAATAATATAAAGCCCAAAATTGCGTTTATTTTATTTTAAAAGACATGACAAATCTTGTTTTATTCTTCGGGCCTCTTTTTTCAATGCTGCATCGGCCATGTTAACAGTCATGAGAGCGGTCCTTATAACGATCAAAGGATAAAACATAACATACAAATACAAAGATACCTACATGCATAAGTATTGGGATGTAATGAACACTGCCCCGGCATAATCGATCGAACACACCTCTTGATGAAGATATTACGAACTGGTTCCGATTTATTTCTGCATCGGTTGCATATTACTTAGATATTCGATCGTTCGTACATTTAAAGTTAAGATAAAACGTCCATCGATTGGTGCACTTAAATCCGATCGATCGAAGCTGTTATCAGTCAATTAGAAATGATCTCAAAGCAATTCGAATTTAAATATTATCTCGATATATCTAGAATACTTTATTAATCGAATTTTATTTACTTTTAATTCCTTCATGTAGGTTTCTTCCTGCATATTGAATTTATTAAAGTTAATAATCAAATTAAATTGAAGAACTACAACACAAGTAAATATAGGTACTGGTACTTACTTGCATTACCTACTAAAAATACGTTAATGACGTTTTATTATTAAAAATATTAAAGGACACTATGCAACTACAGTCGATATATTGAGTCTAAATAACGGGAGTCAATTCAGAAGATATTATGTCGTGCGGCGAGCGATACTTCATACGGCGGCTATTAATACATCGGAGGAGTGCCATTACTCCCACCCAATATTTCAAATACCAATAAGCCACTAACTCTAACGCCCGTTCTAATCTAAACGGCCTTTTTTAAAACTAATAAAAGACCTCGTTTAAAATAGCCACCGAAATCTCAAGTGCTCCAATGTTATCTTTCGTAAACAAGAGGTAAGCCCGATGGTTTGGTTAATGATACGCATCCATCTATTTCGTGAGTATAAATATATCGGAGCCAAATACATCTGTTCTAACAGTCTTTCGGTGGGAGTTCGAAGGCTGAAGTGTTTTATGGATATTATTATTATTTCGTTTATTAACCGCATCAGCGATCGTTAATGGTCTAATTGGACTGTTGTTACTTCGTACACTTTGATCTTTAAGTTCGATCTCAACTTTACAATGTATGTTATGGCTGTGAAAAAAATGAAACGTAGCGGACCGCGTTCAATAAGTGTAATTGTGTACATCCCTTCGGCTGTTGATTCGTGGAAGGGTATGGAAGTGTATTTCGATTGAAGAGTGTTCAATACGTTTCATTGAGACATAAGTTTGTTAATAACTCAAGGAACAGACCCTGCGGTGTTGCAATGGCTTTATAATTCTGCACTGATTACAAAGGGGAGCCGGCGGCCGCAATTTCGTCTTGTACCGATCGTGCCGTACATAAATTATCAGTTATTGATGAAGACATTAAGCTTACGTACGGTATGCAATAATTAATATACATTTTTTAGCCTCTGAATAGAATGACTTTGAGTACCGCTGTCTTAACGTGTAAAAGGGTTGACACAGACGTTCAATATTTCGTCTGTGAACACGCATCTACATGCTCCTACGCACGGGAGGAGACGCGCGGGCAGCGCGGCACCCCCCGCGCCCTTCATCAGC
>DWKA01000125.1:0-22130 GCA_018249155.1 Panoquina ocola ocola
AATGGTTTTGAACCTTATTGCAACGAGTAAGAATTCAATTTAGAAAGTATAAATTCCTTCCGTGCACAGTCCATATAATTATATAAAGTCCTTGGTACGTACTTATGATTATTCTACTTAAAATAATCGGTGAAAGAAATTTTTGGCATCGGAATAAAATACAAGTCATCTCCGTGGTTATCTAAATGGTGAATGAAATCGGCCAGCTAAGTACGTAGGTACATAACATTATAACAACGGTTAACGTATATGTAGGTATAACATTTGACCAACATGGCATGGATTACAATAACAATCTCTCTAATTTTATAAAGACATAAATAACACCAAATATGTATACATATATAAACGTTTCAATTACTGCGTCCTTCCCTCTCTTGAGGAGTTCAGCCCTTTATCTCCTGATCCCTTCATCAGATCCTCACTAGATTTATATGGGACCAGCTTGAAGCAATCCTTCACACAATGCCATTTAAATCATCTAAATCGGTAATCAACAACCGTAGAAAAAAGATTCGACGAATTGAGAACCTTCTTTTTTAAAGTCAGTTGGAGAGAAAAACAAGAAAAGTAAAAATACTTGGTGATAATGAGTAATTTTTCGTGCTAAATTATAAACAATGATAAATTACAAGCCATATTTGTCCTACTACTGGGTTCGGGTCTCCTCTCAATGTGAGGGGTATATAAATAATAAGAGACAATAAGCACATGACTAGTGAGAAGAACGTATCGCAAACCCTTTCATTCTGAGAAGACCAATGAACAGTTGGAAAACAACGAAGTATTATGAAGAACATAATAATTATGATATAACAATATAACCCAGGAGACTAATCCATTGACTGTTAAATAACTTGATATACCTGTATCGGAAGTGGCCTTCGAAACTCAGAAAGTCAGGCTTTTTATAGAAGGAGCCATATTGAAAATTACCGATCGTATTGGAGTGCGCAACGCAAGCGCGCTGCGACCCACATTGCTACTTGTTGAACGCGATTTCATTCACGACGCAGGATAGCCGCGCAAGCTACGCAGATACTGTTATTATGACTACATCGTGCCATAACATCCTAGGATTGCGCTTAATCCATCATGGCTACCCTTAAACGTATTTATATATAAGTTATTTGTCCTAACTATAAAAAAGAGAACTGTATTTAGATGGCTAATCAGCTTGATTAAGATCCTGGTTAAATGGTCATGGGTGCCCATGAATTGACTTTAAATCAATGCATAAATGTCGGATGTGTATCTAATTTTAGAACTGAGATGTAAAATTGAACATGCCAGTTGTAGGCATCGAATGAGGTAGCGCTCTGAAAACAAAATCATGTTGCTTGAAACTACTTGATTATTATAGTAAAATTGTTGCAAAAGTCGATATTAATCTGGATAATATAAGGCCTAGTCGACCAAACGTAGTATAACATAGATTTAAATACAATTCCATATGGTTGTATAAGTACCTACCTTTTAATTAATATATTCAAGCTACTGTACCAATAGGTATATATATGAACGTAATGAAATAATATTTTCTAAATAATGTAGCATTTTCCAGTAAACATACACAAAAGCTTCATTATAACAACCATCGTAAATTAGGTATTCATTATCATGTACTCACATTGAAATAAATATTAAGGCTTTGATAGGACGTGGGTTGCTCATTATATAGTGCCTATTTATAGGCACATCATTATATAGATCTGATTCACGACTATTCATATACTTGTGCCTACGTACTAATATTGCCACCCACATAGTTGAAAGGTTGAATAAGGACGACGATTGTATATAAATTAAAGCTGAAGAAAAGGAAAATTAATATACCGAGATAATTTTATGTATCTCATCAATCCTTCTGAATATCATGAATTGTGTCCTTGATGGTACTCACGATAGTGGAACTGTATGTCGATGACGTTAATCTTAATGTCCTGGTTCCTGCATCCGGGCCAAAATTGGCTTAGAATAAATTTCCAAAATAATATTTTAAAGGTTTTGTGATAATATTTACCAATAAGTTAGAAAAATTCAACGATCAATACAGGGAGGGGGTGATGTGCGCGAGCTTGCGCCCACGCCCCCCCGCGCGCTCCCCCGCGCACCCCCGAAAGCTCGAAACTGAACACCGCCTGCCGCCTACGAAGCCCCCAATGAAAATCTATTTGCTACGACGTATTGTCACCATATTATAAAAATAACTACTCTTCTCTAATATACGCTATCTTATGTATGCAAATATATAACATTTAATAGGAACTGAGTAATTTCTATTTAATTCTTAAAATAAATATTAAAATGAAAGAAATAATCGTCATATTTATTTTCGCTGAAATTATCTTTACAAGGCTTTCCATTTTTAAATCTTTTCAAAATTTTATAAATAAAATCAAAACAATATAAAAAAATACAAACCTCACCGTTCAAGCTCCTTCCTTATGAAAATTCACTTCACCACAACGTCTTATCTGACACACTCACTACACTACGACACTTAGTCACTGGTAATAATAATATGGAGGTCTGAAAATTATGTTATCAACAGTTAAGTCGCGGTCGTACGAACGTTCCTGACGCTAGCGAGGCCAGGGAAGTACTAGGCGATCTGGAACCTCGGAATACCCCCCGCCCCGCGCAGTCTGCGCGGCGATGAATGGAACCACCCGCCCAATGCCAGCCTCCGACCCTAGTCCCTTCTGACGGTCGCTTGCAATGCTTCTCTTGCTCATAATAACATCGGATGAAAATAGACGATGACTATATATAGTTGAGCACCCACCATTTTAGATGTATCTGTTTTTTCCGAAATTGTGTAGGTGTTTCGTTAAATTTTTTGAAAATATGCGAATTGCACGATTGCAGGGGAGGAAAATGTTGTTATATCGGAGATAAGTCAAAATATATTATAGTTTTTTAAAATACCTACATTAATTTATAAGCGATTTTTTATTTTCAATCAAAAAGTTTTACAGACCCATAAAAATTTCCTTCTGAATTTACACGAATTTATAATTTTCATCTAAATTTGCACAGCATCATCTACCGTTAGAAACTGAAACGCACTTTATAATTGGAACAAGTAGGTTCCCTTATGGCTGTAAGCCAAGACATGAATGTTTGAACAAATTTTCACAAGGGTGGAAAATTCGCGCGTTTTCCACCCTTGGCAACTTTTCGGCTTCCGCAATTCTCTACAAGATGTCGCTAGCTGTAGGTTAAAATAAAAATATTTAAAGGGATTTTTATAAATCTAAATATTTTACATCAAATTAAAGCAAATATCTTGTGCTTATTATAACTTTTATTGTAAACCCACTCATTTTAACGTAGTTTTGATCCCATAAAATTAAGGAAGGTTTTTACCTTGCTACTACTTATTTAAATAGTGATTATTGAGGGTCATAATTAATTAAAGATTTGAAAATAAAACATAGAATTTAAATAATAATATTTATTTTTACAATGTTTGTCACCTTACACTATTTGGCATGTTTTAATTAACTAATAGTAACATCAATTTTACTATAAGTTTAGGCATTACTTGTTACAAGTGAATTACCTCATTATTATCAGTAGAATTTAGTATAATAATTTTAAATATTGCGAATTACTATACATTTTTTAAAGTAACATTCAGCAAACAACCAATAATTAACAAACCATTTTAATATTTTTTTACAAATAGGATAACATAATTTTCGTTAACCAAAAATTATAATAAAATCTAACACCTTTTATTTTCCTAATCAATTATTCATCATGTAATTTCAATTTTTGAACCATAATAACATCTTTCTACGCTTTAACAGCAAAATACATACTACTGATTATAATTATTAATATTCTTTATTAAATTTATATCTAATACAATCTAGGATAATAGTTAGACTATTTAAGACATTAATGCGACTTAAAATACAATTATAATTGTACATTATTAGATATTGAGAACGTAGGACATTGGCAGCTTTGTTGTAACTATGTTTAAATGTAATTACTTAATTACCGAAGCAATTGCCCAGAATTTCTTTCGGCTTATAATATTACAACCAATAAATTAGAGTCAACGTACCGCATTCTATTATTATCAATTAATTCAATACTAAATATTACTTACAAAGCAATAATTTATAAAGACCCTCGCACACGACTTACACTTTGTGTTCGAAAGTATTACATAATATAGTTTCTCTATAGTTTACCTAGTACAATTGGATGCGTTCATATGTACCTCACATGTACCTACAACAAAAGATGGTTCTACAAACAGAATACATACATAGGTGTTTGATTTCAAACGCATAAGTTGATTGATATCAAATTCAAAAATATTCTTTGAATAGTTTTGATCTCAGATTATAGAGTTCTATAGACTTATTATAGAGTTCTATTATCTGATATTTAAGACGACGGCTACACTTTACAATATTGCGATGGCATTTTACATGCAGATTAAATGGCTTATTTTTTATTGCAAATCCATGACAAACACTTTTCTCAATGAACAAAGAAATATCAAGCGTGTGTATTAGTATACTTTAAAATGAACGATCAAAATGATTGTATTAATATTTACTGACCCTATAAAACACATAATTATAATAAACCGTATTAAAATGTTATCGTGCGCGAGGTTTCTTATACTATTCAACATGGACAAATTCTCGAATTCTACACATTTATGAGGAGAGTTTTTTTAACACTTCACGTTACATTGCTGAACCAACAAGCAACACCGCATAAAGACAGTCATTAAATACGTAATGGTAATGCCACTACTTTTGTACCTCTCTTTCCAGCATTTATTGTAAACATTGATTTATTCTTAAGACTCATACAATTATATTATGATATTTTTTCAGTAGATGCTATATGATGGTATTCTGTTTGACATGAAGATATTAAATAAGTAATTTTAAAGGTACTACAATGCAATATGGCTTTTCATTCTTAATTTTAGTAATCTAATATTTATTAATATTAATTTTGTGAATTACATTTTTAATTGAATTTTATTTTATGTTATTGTTACTTCAATTAATTAAATGAATAAATAAAACAAATGAATTAATTGCTGGCGTAAGTTTAGATCACTGACCTATATAATGCTAGTATGCTAGAATGGCTATAGGCGACGTAAAATTGTGCCAATTTGATGTTGACGTCTTGGCGCTGATTATAGGCTACTTTCTACTTTTGACAATCGAATTTGGATGGAATTAACGATATGCACCCGTTACACGCTCAATCTAGATTGTGATCCTTGTTAATCTCAATCCAGATTGCCTGTGTAAGGTATCGAAAATCTGTCAATGAAATACATTACACAGTCAATCTGGATTGAGATCAATGATCACGACCAAGAATCACTATATCTATATTGAGTGTGTAACGAGTGCCATAAATTCGAATGATCGCATCATTTGACCCTTATTTTACGTCAAATTTAGTTCCTTCTAATTCGATGGGGGCGTTTTATAATGGCACATAAATGACCTGTCATTTTGTACGTCAAAGCCTGTCCAGGATACTAGTGTTACAAGTCAGTGGTTCAGATCTAATCGAATATGTAGAAGGTCCAGTAGATGGCGTTGAAGATGAGGAAGCAGACGGGGAAGACGACGCGGGAGTAGGTGTCGATGACGTTGACGTCGCGGATCTTGGGCATGGACGCTTTCAGCACAGTGGCGCCGCGGCGCAACGCGTGGATCACCTTCGGCTTGCCCGTCGAGCTATCTGGAAAGTTAGACGACACTGTTAGGGTCAGTTCACACCGAAATGGCAGCGGCCGGCAGCAGCCGTTTGCGACCGGCAGCATACAAGCGAGCAGTAGCGCTACAAGTCGCGGGCGGCCGCGCGCGCTTGTCAAGCTTCTCGAGCGATTTTGGTCTATGTAAGATGTAGATTATAATTTTAAATCGTTTCGTAATAGAAGTGCTCGTCGCACCGCTGCTGCCGGCCTCTGCCACTCCGGTGTAAATTGACCCTTAGAAAGTTTAGTTACAAAACTAACTAACAATGATGCGACGTAAGCAAGCGATCTTAATATAAATCAGACATATTTACAATAATAAAGTTCATGATGCGGATTATTAATATCACGGTTGTTTTATCAATTGAATCATTAGAAATAAAGTTGATTTCAATGAAGGTGGGTATCATACAAAACACGAAAATAAAAACACAACCAACATTATTCTCTTCATTCAAGGTTCTAACTCGCTTTAAAAAAGTAAAATTCAAGACCCTACGAATATCTATAGTAACTGTTACGCCTTACGAAATAAACAGTTACAAATATGATTTAATAATTACGAACAAACGGGAACTATTTACTCGCTGTATAATATATTGCACATAAACTGAGCGAGAAAACCAGTTCTGACTTACTAGTTTTATACGTTTAAAATTATTATATTTAGAAATATTAAATTACTTTTTGAATTCCTAGACTGAGGTCGTGTTCTATAACGTAGGTGAGAGTGATCACGTTGGATCCTGA
Organism: Panoquina ocola ocola; assembly: GCA_018249155.1. Classification (NCBI taxonomy): domain Eukaryota; kingdom Metazoa; phylum Arthropoda; class Insecta; order Lepidoptera; family Hesperiidae; genus Panoquina; species Panoquina ocola. The sequence goes on from DWKA01000125.1 coordinate 6,512, forward strand.
GCGAGGGCGGAGCGCCCGTCGTCAGCGGGATCGGCTTGGAGCGGAGCCCGAGCAGCGGAGACACCCTGCCGCTCGTGCTTGAACACTCCCGAAGAGCTATGATCTCTTCTGGAGACCGGGAACCTGAGGAAGATAGTATTTCTTTTATCAGAAAATCGGACAGGCCATTATTACTTTTTCTGTCTTACTAATAATTTTTTTTAGATCTCTTTAGTCTGTATTTCTTTTCATTAGTCACATTTGAATCAAAGTGACAAAATATGCGTCGTGGTATCCAGGCAGACATTATAATATTTTTATTAGTAAGACGATGTATATTGAAACCTCTATTCTATTCTATGTGCAATACATGGTACGTTTCAGTCATTTTTTATGAGAATAGGATAGAAAATTAACGCTTAGATGCAATAGAACTTGTAATATCAACCGATAACTCGACAGTGCTCTACTTCGTAGCACACGGTGTAACTTCTTCGTAGCGCTTCTGCGTAGCACTATTGCGTAGCATCTTACTTCTCGGCCTAAGTTTATTGCAAAAACCTTCATGGCTATAGCGCTAACATGGAAAATCGCGTCCCTGTAGCGTTAAGTGTTACGCTATAAAGTGAAGCGGTAGTGGAGAAGTATTTACACACGAGAATATGTATTTCTACACAGCCGTTTCAATTAGGTACAGAGTAGTATTACAAAGCAGTACTGTGAAGTACCTATCGTTAACGCACTAACGCATCATCGGTTAGATGTGAAAGGTTGGAGTGTTTTATATTATACATTTGTCTGTTCTGACATAACGCGACCGACGATACGCGACGCATTTTCCATCAGATATGTACCGACCCATAGTGGATCAATTTATATTTTATGTGATGCTTTTGATATTGTCGATGCTCATGGGCGGCGGTACCCGCTTGCCATTAGCTGGATCGTCAGCTCGTTTATCAGCCATTTTCATAAAAAAATAAACCGTTAATGAATTCGTGTATTACTTTCGTATTAAATGCAAGTGACCTTTAAAGAAAGTTGCAATATTAAAAAGGTAGAAGAAGCAATGAAATAATATTAATGAACCAACCGCTAGCACTCTTCAAATCCTTCTCAACACTCGTACTAGTGGATATCTGCTCGCGGTTTTTTAACTTTGCACGTTTCCGTGCGCGCGCGCCCCAGTACGTGTAGTTCACGGCCGCGTACTCCAGCAGCGCCGCGAACACGAACACGAAACACATGACGAGATAGATATCGATCGCCTTCACGTACGAGATGCGCGGGAGGCTGCTGCGCACGCCCGTGCTTATCGTCGTCATCGTGAGTACCGTCGTTATACCTGTAAGATTGTGTTAAAGTTTAGGTAGGTGCATGAGGAAAAATACCTAAAGTATTTTTTATAATTCATTAAGTAATTTTTGAGGAATTAATTTAGATTAGAGCTTATTGGTATTATTGAAAAATACAATAGCCTATACCAGCCTAAACACGTTACAGTTATCGTTTATTATTGCTTTAAGAACCTGCCCACAGATCAATAATATTTTTATTACAATGAATACTAAAGAATTTCTTTCAGGTGTGAATACTGATAAAAAATTACATTTAAACAAGCCTTTGGCTCTTACGTGACCTAAGTAAAAGAGCATTAAGAACTTGAAACTCACCTAAAGCAACTCTGGCCGACGTGGCTTCGTGATTAATCCAAAACGACACCCAAGACAGCATCACAATCAATATACTCGGCAGGTAAGTTTGGAATACGAAATAACCGATGTTCCTGCGTAGCTTAAAACTTAGCGATAACCGCTGATAGACGCCCGTCGCTAACTTTTCCTGGAATGTTCAAGTCTTTAATGGATAGATACACTTTGAGTAGTTCGGATTTCGCTGTTTGCCAATTTATAGTGAAGTTCAGGAATTTTCTGAGGTAAATCGTGTAACTTCGTTCGGCCTAAGTTCGATTCATTCGCACTATCACGAAGTTGTACTATTTGAGATGTGATTGGAATTTGTGAATTTAATCTTGTAGTCCTAATGTTTTAGGCATGGTGAATAAAATTTAACACACTTTAAGGAAAAATGTTAATTGTTACAACTAATAATTTAGAAAAGTGAGTCTGATTTTTAAATCAATGGAATAACATTTAAAACTTTTTAACATTTAAAACTTTTTGGATTTAGTAATAAATATTTCTGTTACCTTTCTATCGTTAGTCTCGTGTCCAAGAATAGTGAACTGAGGCAGTTCCGCTTCTTCGACCCCTCGCACCGGGGTCTCCTTCCAGTACATCACTACATCTGACACTGTGTATCCATCTGCAGATAGCAGTCAAACGTTAGAATGGTAGAAGACTATAAGATTTTAATCTTAGATATACTTAAAGTTGAATTCGATTATTTTTTAACGTAAACGAGTACTCACTATTCGTGTTTTGATATATCGCAGTCCTACCGTGACCATGATTCATGTAACTAGGTCGAAATATCAGTGTAATAAAATACGAATCGTGAGTACCCGTTAACATTCAAAATGTTCAGTATCCGCGATGACATGGGAACATCATTTGAATCCCATTCATTAGTTTCTATAATTCTTGACAATCTAATTTAAATGCAGTGTTAGTTTAATTTGTCACACACACATACATACACACACACCCATACAGGGACACTGTGCGGTGGGTAGCATGGTGACATACAACTTTCTATAAACTAAAAGTGATACCAAACAATATTGCAAGTGTGTATAGTCTAATTGCTATGATATAAATACACTGGATAAGGCACTAGGTAGCTGGTATCTGGATAGAGAAAAAGCAATAAAGAGGTGGACGAAACTTTAGTTTTGCTTACAATTGCATTGCGATCTCTTGCATATTGTATAAGCATATCTACACAACTGAAAGGATGTCTTATAAAATTTAAAACGAATTCCCTAATTAATGTAATGAATTATAATGAAATAATAAAATTAATATTATAATAAAATTAATATAATGAATTTAAGACATTGATGAACCAACCACAACCAAGCGTTAAGCAGTGGCATCTAATTTCGTTCAAACTATCGTATAGCTCTAATTACTGAGAGTCCTATCCAGTGTATTTATATTAGTAATCAGTATCTCCGTGATTGCTCCGAGCGACTACTCTAATCACGCGGCAGGACAGGCCAAACTTCTATCAAATCAACTATCTACTGGCGCCTAGTTCGTACGACTAATCCGACTAAAATCTAAAGGCCAGCCTGTCTGTAACGAGTGTATGGAGTCACACAGCTTTCAATCTCGACGGTGCAATTCTGGCTGTCCAGCGGGTAGTAGTGGAGGTCCATCATGCAGGCCAGCGTGGCTGTGAACCGCATTCCGTAGGTGATGCTGCCGTCGCCCCCAAGCCGCACTAGTTTGTTCCGCTCTGTCACGTCGTGGAGGAAACTGGAAATGAACTCTATATTAATATGTGGAGAATCTATACTCATATTATACTCGTAATAAGGAGTTCCTCCATATAGTTATATGATTGTTTGTTTGAATTGAATAGGCGTCGAATCTACTGGACCGATTTTATTGAAATTTGCCATGGAGATATTTTAAGACCTTAGGAAGGACATAGGATAGTTATTATCCCCTATCTTTCATAATACATAAATTACATATTGTTACGTTATAATTATTTATCGTCACATCAATGTGAGGTAACACAGTTACGGTCTTACAAGCTTCCTTAGTTCTTCTACTTGGGACTGACATTTTTCTGTGATATTTAAAATTATAGTAATAGGTAATTAAGTAAGGATTGATCGTTGGAACTATTTCTTCAGACTATTGCTACAGCGACCGGCTAATTCTACAATCTTTGTCTCTAACCGCTATTATAAAAGCGTGCCTTATATAAAACATGTTTAGGTCCAACGTACGCGTCTATTGCTTCAACATAAAAAGAAAACCCACATAAACCAAGATTACTGTAACACGATACATACCTATTTTTGTCATTTGCGAAAAACGTGTCTGGAACCCAAATCTTATCAGCGAAGTCACCGGATAATGTAAGTACTTCATCCGTAAACCCAAAAGCCAATCTTTCATCTTTCCAATACTGGTTTAAATAAAGCGTTATTGTGTAGTCCTGGAAAGGAAGTAACAAAAACTCCATTGGACTAAGTATTAAAAAGATAAAGAAAAAAGAGATACATCACGTAGCTTTCAAGTAGCACTCAAACTATCTTTTAAATTATCAGCATCATAAAAAGAAAAGCTAGTGAGTGTTCATATTTCGCCATTCTTTTCTAGTGAACTTTTCCGGTTCTGTAATTGTATTGCATTTTAAAAGGATTTCTATTGTGATCAAATTATCTCTAATTCTACGTTGACTGATCTCCCTATTGATGATAACGATGTTAAAGTATGTGGGGGCAAACATTTTGATAGGTATTTAGGAGGACATAACTTTTTTCAGCTTGTTATGTTTGGGACTATGTCTGATGAATGAGAGATTTTTTATGCCTGCTGCTATATCTGAGTTAACGTTGGTATCAACAACGTTTGATATGCGACATAGTCATCAAGTTAAATTAATGGAGTTAAACATTTTTTTACCACGATGAAGCCACACATCTATTAGAGATTATAGAGCTGCCCCCTTAGACAATTGGCAGAAATATTTGTAGAATAGAATCCTAAACGTATGGGTTTGACATAAGCTTACGATATGTAATTTGTCATTCCTATACATTTAGTACTCTATTCTACAAACGTTTCTGCCAATTGTCTAAGGGGGCTGAACTGTTGGCCATATCTGTATAATTGTTGTCAGGTTGATTTGCCAGGACCCAGATGTAGTAGCGACATTGTAAGTGGTGTGTGGCAGTGGCAGCGGATCTCAGCATCGATTGGCTGACGCAGCACGCCGCCCGCGGTCACTGACGACCGACGATGTATGTCAAGTAGACACGGCCTTGCTCTCTTTTTACTGCTATTAAAAGCTTAATGAATTACGATGAACGAGCTCGAGAACGACATCCTTGTTTTGACCCAAAAACATTCTTGAGGGCTGTCGAAATGCCGACAAAGAAGCTGTCTCGCTTCCAAAACTTGACAAAATATTGCAAGAATTAAGTCTTTGACATGCACGCCAACTGTTTTCAGCTTCAGATTCCACTTGATAAATACATTTGTATTTCTTTTTGATATTAATTATTACCGTATATTGCAATTGTATTTTGCGAAAAATTTCCTTTTGTATGTGAAACACAATAGCGACAAATTTTACGTATAAGCAACATTTTTGGTGCTCATAGGTACGTCACAAAACTATTTTGTTCTCAGTTTCGGCAGTTTCTATTGTCATGCGAAGGCCTAAATGAGCCCGTTCAGACTCTGAATAACAAAGAAACTGAATGCAGCTGCTGTTTCGATAGGGTCAAGTAGATAATGTATGCGCATTAGTTTTATTTCCGTTCCGTAAACAATAAAACATCGTGATTTTGAAAGGGAATGTAATAAACTTACCATATTTACTTCTGATATGGCGTCGAAGCTAGCAATAGTTAAATCCATGCCGACGTGGAGCGGGTCACCTAAAAAGGAAACATTCAGGTACATACTAGGGAGCGCATTCGTCATATCCCACAACCCACTGCATGACCGGCACGCTGACCAATCATACTCTGTTTGCGAAGCGAATCCAATATGTATTGAGTTTATAGCCGAAACTCGCAATAACGTCCAGTTTCACAAGACACCGATGTTTCCGAAATCGTGACCTATAACTAGTTTCAATTTTGGATCATCTCATGTACTGCTTTTATTTTCAGTAAACGCAAACGTTGCATGTACTGAAATGTCGAGCTACGACGGCGCATTTTGCAATATTAGCTCCCAGTAGGCTAACATCGAATGAATATGTAAGGAGGGATATGATTCATATTGCCGGTTAGCCTCACGGAGATTAATGTTAGACGTAAGTCGATGTTTAGATTAAATGTAGACTAGCTTCAGTTGACGAAGTACGTCGTCTTAATGGAAGATATGATATTAGATTTGATATAACATATATACATTTACAAATAATCCATATAATTTAGAGATATTTGAAACGTGTCAGGACATGCAATTACGAAAAAACACAATCCGAAGAGTTTCCTTAAACCAATATTTTTGACATTGAAGTCTGTGAGGTCCGGAGTGAATTGCCACTTGTGTTTAGTGCCTCTCTTCTTTCAAACCGGCACACAGCCTCTGGGAGTGCGTGTTATATTTTCAAAGACAGAATTTCAGATAGTACCTACTCTTATATACCTACTAACATATAGATAGATATACATAGGTACAAGTAGATTAAATCAAAAAATAAAAAAAGCAATATAGTATAACTTGTAGCTTTGGATTTACATCAATAAATTTCATAATAAAATACATTTCACAATAAAAAAAACAATAACCTGCTACAATTTCTAAAGTTTAGTAAATTTCTCAAAATACAATAAATGGAAATGAAGCAGATTTTCTACAACATTTTACGGATCATTTCCCCAACCGCGGCAAAACATGCTCTAATCTCCTACTGACATAGAGAAGAAAACTAGCCTGTAACGAGTCCGTAATAGCCTGAAGCTTTTCCAATAAAATTACTAAAACGATCTTATCATGTACATGAACTTCGTCAGCGCACGTATAAGACTATAATGCAAGATATAAATTTAATTTACCTCCGAAATTGGGTCTCAGCCGTATATCGTATCCGTCGAGTATCCGTGATACCGTGTGCGTTACGTTCTCCAATCTGTCCACGACTATAGTTCGCTCCATTCTGTAAAACACATTATTACACTGAACTAAAGGTTAGGCAACTTTATTATAATAATGACTCACTTGTATTTTTTATGTGATAAAGATAAGTTGATTGGCAGCTCATTTTCGGGATTTTTAGATTAAAATGTCGAGTATTATGTATGTATTATTTAATTGATAATCGATTTTTAAACCGCATTGGCTGTGATAGTAGAGAATTGAACTTAAGTCCCCTGCAAAAGTGGAATGAATGTCTATAAATATGTATGTGCGTATTAGAAATGAATTGTTTAGATAAAGGAAAACATATTGTTGACTGCCTCACGACTTCATATAATATTTTCAAAGATGTGAAAGTATGATACTTTTTCGATACATTTAATATTATTATAGGAACTCTGGATTCCAAACATTTCAGGAAATATTGAAGTTTCAGAATCATGTTACGTTGCAATTATAGAAAAAATCACTGGAAATGGCTTTTTGACTACTTAAAAGGAGAGACGTGTCTTTAAAAACACTTTCCCACATTCTTATTTTAACTTCTTTGCATAGACGCTGTTAGAGATGGACACGGCCAATGAATCAAAGGCGTTTAATTGGATTTGCTTCTTTATAATTCTTGTTCAAACGTTTGCTTGAGACAGTGATTACGGTCGTATCATCCATTTAGATCTAAAGTACCTATATATATCAAACTAAGAACATTTTCTACCGACATGGCTAAGTAAATGAGATTCCTGTGAGGGTTTTACCCAGAATTGCTATTCAGTGAGGGGATTTAACAAATCCACTGAGTTTAACCTACGGTTGAGTTGGAATGCATAGGTACATATTCATATACATATTCGGTTGACATTTTATGAATGATTCAATTTGTTGAAAAATTATTTACTAAATTAAAAGAAAGGTTTTCAGTTTCAAGATAATGTGTTATGACGTTATTATTCATTAAACAAGTACCTACATAACATTTAATAAAAGTATCTGTGAATTATAAAATAACCATAAATCTTTTTTTAACTAAGTAGTTGGATTGCGGTAAAATTGACATTGAATTCAGTTCAAACTTAGATAGTTTACTTTTGTGAAACCTTTGATATACTTACTTGTATAAAATATTTGAAATAGTATTCAGTGGAAAATAAAAAGTTTTTCCAAAAACTTCTCGTTTTACTGCAAATCATAATATAATTTACGTGACTGCTCAGAAATATAGATTGTTAGAATATTTATACTTTTATTAGATTCAATAATAATAGAATACGAATTGTGATTAAAAAGAGGTCACAATCCCTTGAGATTAAATTTTAAAGTCGCTCGCGGTGCCGTCGGCCGACGGACGGAGTTGCGTCAGAAGAAAATACAAATTTTTCGTAACATTTCTATAAGTTCTAAACTAATTATATATGAACCGTTAAACTTTTGTATTAGCAATGAAATATCTTCAGCTATCCACATAATAATGTAATTACAATAATAATTTATAACAGTTTAACCAAGTTTTGTAAGTTATTGTAGAGACGAATAAAATTAGAAGGAAACATTTTTCAGTGCACTTTTTTTGTTTACACTGAAAAACGATTCACAAAATAAGTAAGTAAATTATATTATAAGTTCTCTTAATAAATTTAAGAACTCCAACGTACTTTCACAAAGTTTTCATGCAGGTATGTTTGAAAAAATTTCGCGCTCTACATCGAGCGCGCTCATTAGTTATTTTTGATTTAATTGGAGTCTTCGTTTTTCTTAGTTAGCATTGTTTGTAGTACTTACTGAGCTTGAGCCAGAGTAGAAATGATTAGCAAGAGAAATCGCGCGCGGGTTAGCGCGTGCAAGCGAGGTGGACGCGCGCGGATCGTGCGACGCGCGCTCATCGCGCCGCCGGAGCGCGCCGCTGCCCGCGCATCGCGCGCTCACCGCCACCACACGCGCTCCACTGTCATCACACACATCTCGATGTCTAACTCTGAACGCTCAGAACCCCATTTCGAAAAAGGAACCAAATTCGAAAAAACCAAACTCGTTCGAAGTTTGAAAACTCGGCGACGGCGCCAGTTATCGCGATCTCGATCTGTTTGTGTCGGGAGGGGCATGCGGGCAAGCGGCCGCGGCAACGGCGCTGCGCGGTGTGCCGTCGCGCGTGCGCTACGAGCTCCCAATAGACACCACTCTCCACTTTTTCAACTTACAAAGTCCGTTATTGTTGCCCCGTTCCGTTGATGTTTAACTGTTAGGAAAAGGATATGAGATAAACAAGACAAACTAAAACGCTTTTGTATGACTTAAGTAGGTACAATCTACATGGTAATACCGAAGTATTCAGCGATAAGCTGTTACAAATCTCTTAATACAGCTGTTGCAAAACCTATAAAAGAGGAATTCGTCCAAGTTTGACTGAATTGTTGTAAATATTGTCTTTAAATAATAAACACCTAAAACTTCTCATTCTTGATGATACTAACTTTTTTCTTTCGTATCTTTTCTATTTGGCTGATAACGAAATTCATCACCGTTGGCATTACAAACGTCTTACTTAAGTGGTCACTTACCATCAAATTACTGGTCTGCGTATATCTCAATTTTCATAAAATAATGATTACTTGCAAAGCAAAAAACATCTGGAAAAAAATTAATTGATATACCTACCATAATAAGCGTTACCAACCGAAAGCGTTACTAAAATTACTAAGTTATGATACAAAGTTTTTTTCAGCAAGTAGATGTTTGAATTTGTTTAATCATTTATAGAGTTGTGTTGCGGCCCGTTGGATCGGAAGTTATTCGGATAGACTGAGCCGTGTCCGCGTCGCAGATTAGGCATGTTTGAGCGCCACGCTCGCCAAGATAATATTAACCTGGTATTTCCATGTGCAGCCTACATTTTAAGCTGTTAGTTCTATTTCAATAGTTTAAGCTGTAGGTTATGCTTCGCATCTTAGTATGAATGCTTTAAATCTGACATTGTAGGTACGTTACTTACTTGATAACTATTAGTACAAAATACCGATAAATTAATAAATTAAGTAGCTACAAAATACCGAACAGAGAACCCCCTCCTTTTAAGTCGGTTAAAAACAGGACGAGGTTATAAATTCCCTATAGGTATCATGAAGATAGTTCAACCTATTTTCACATTGATTTGAAAATATAATTGAAATATCAGTCAGAACTTTTCCTATTTGGTAGCTATATACATATAATATCAAGTTAAGAGATAAAATACAAGATACCTAGTACTTAATATTAATCCATACAAACTCTGCAGTCGAATAAACATTTTACTCGATATTATTGAAATCTCAGTGAGTGAGGTTCGACAAAAATTCTAAAACTTCCTAACACAAACTTGAAGATTCGATTTTTAAAATGTTAATACACTTTCATATTCTTATAGCAGTTGGAAAACCGATAACACTGAGGCATCGTAACTAACCCGTAGAAAGTTAGAAATAATCTAATAATCACATAAATGTACCGCTAGGTATTATTAGATTGAATAATTATTTGCTGTGTGTAACGTCAGCAAATTAAACAGCAAAGATTTATTTAATAAATGCACAAAATTACATCGTAGAAAACTATTTCAAAGATGCACAAACCAAGTTGTAGGTTATTGTTCCTGTGCGTGCTAGATGCTGTACTGCGGAAGTTATTTAGCGAAGCATCCGCTCCGAAGATTGGAGTGCCGGCGCAATTCCGTTCTTGACAATCGCTTCGCGGGACTACATTGCGTGGGTGCGTGTTAAGACAGTGTCACAAAAACGAATCTCGCAATTCTTGCCTGACTGGCATTGACCAAGACCTGACCTTATGACTGCACTGATTTTGCAAATTGAAAGTTGTTGAAATATAAATTATTATCTTCTCTATATTTATGTAATTTTGTTTGTCTATAGTGGTAGGCAACACTACTCGTACTCTACTCTGTGGATGTCACTAGCGCGTACATTGTTTTACGTTTATTCAAATTTAAATAAAATATTTCAGTATATTTTCAATATATTTTTATTAAATAACAACAAAAGTTATTTTTAGTCTTGTTAACGAAACGGTTTTGTGTGTTGTGTTGTCTTCTCTGCACTTTATTTACCTATGTCTAATGTCCCTTATGCCTCGTATTCATGGTAAACATTTGTTTAGCAACGTGGTTGCATAAACATGTTGCCGAGTTGCTGTCAGAACATTGCTGGCAACACTTGTGTTGCTATATTGATTTAAACAAAGTTTCCAGCAATACTCTCATCGTTCATCAACAACGTTAATCAACTGTTGCTAAACAAATGTTTACCATAAATACGAGGCTTTTCTTTATCGTATTGCAAAACTGGTTTATTAAGGATTTCACGATTTCAAGCTTAAGAGCTAAGCTCTCTTCTTTCTAGATCTGTGACATTTTTTGTTTTACAATTTTCCATTGGAGAAAATAATAAAGTATAAAGTTAGCATAAATTTGATCATAGTTTCATGGTAACCATATCCTTGTGTGTGAAACAAAATAAACTAAAGTTTATTACTTATTTTAAAGACTCTTCTTCAACTTCTCATAAAGTAAGTATTTACAAATTTGAACATATCGAATCAATAACAAAATTCCATTTCTAATTTAATCTGGACTTAAACAGGCAGGTCCAGGTGGACCAAGACGTGATATCAATAAACGGAGAAATGTTCATATTCTTTATAACATATCTCTGCTCTGCCCGTCCGTTTGATCTCAATTCGCATATTTTTTCCAGACCAGTAGGTGTATATAATCCGGGATAAAGGCATAATATTATATTATACATTTCAATTCGATGGCAATATATCAAAAGGTATTAGTAACACATAAATAGCAACGCCTTGCGACATGCCGCGTGGTTGAGGATCGTACGCGCTGTCGCTTCCGATAACATTTTATTTCACACATATTTTGTTTCACGTACTGAAAGCACCGGGTCCTCGCTATTTTATAACATGATTTTTCGTAGTAAGACTGGATGTTTTTGAACATTTTCGAATAGTTTTTATTACACTTTAAATGTTTCTTAGTGTGTACAGAGTTTCGAACTTAGCACCTAGTACCTATACATAAACCTCCAGCTATTTTTAATTCCAAACCAGGGCTTACTTTTTATTGAATCATTATTAATGTTAAGAAAATACTGATGATAACAACGTAGTACTTATAATAACTCTTTGAAATTTGTGAAATATTAGAATCTTAAGGATAATAAATTTAACAATAACTAAATTACTCCAGAGTTGTAAAAGAGACATCCTTCAAAAGTTAACACAGACTTGATTGGGTTGATCAACAATGTAAATCAGTTACATTTCATCTCAAAGTATCAATTGATGTGCTCACTCTTGACATTTGTTAAAGTTAACAAGTGTATCAAAGAAAGCTAACAACATTTATGAAAGGTCAAAGTAATCATAATTCGTCAGTGGAAAGCGTAAAATGCTAAAGCGCCATTTTGATCAAAATGACATATATACCTACTTACCTCGTTGGATTGGATTTTTTTCTGCGTCCAACGACGTATATAACTCATTTTGATCAAAATGGCGCTTTAGCATTTTACGCTTTCCACTGACGATATGTATTATTATGTATATGTACTAGCTGTTCGCCTTCGCTTCGTCTTGAAAAGAATATAATATATTCTGCTCCTCTCCTATTCATTGCTAGCGTGATGTCAGGTATATAGTCTCTAGCCTTCCTCGATAAATGGACTATCTTACACTAAAAGGATTTTTCAAATCGATCCAATGATTTCTAAGATTAGCGCGTTCAAGCAAACAAACATACAAACGCCTCAGCTTTATATTATTAGTATAGATATATTGTCCCATCAAACTCTGAGCAACCATTAAGGACGTTATCTAAACTTTTCAAGGAACAGAAGCTAATGGAGATTATTGACTTCTACATTCTACACAACGTTTTGTACTAAATAAAAATTGCCTATGCTGACATATTAAATCAAACTAGGTTTTATTATGAATCTTTTCAGTTGTACCTATCTACTTTAGTGATATAAAAAAAGTGTAAATGAATAATGTATTTCGGAAATAACCCGTATATAATGACATTACTGAGGAGAAGTATCCTGTTCTCATCACGTAGGTAGTCATTCGGATTCCCTGCTCGGGATAATACGGTCATTTAGGCTAAGTGCGATTTCGCTCCCTCAAATCCGACGTTTAAAGGACTGTTCCGTCAAATTTCTTAAATAGGTATTTTATGTTTCATTACTTTTCAGGAGTTAATTTGCATGTATTATGCTAGAGTTTCTTTGTTTAGGGTTAATATCTCTCGCCGATCTTCAAGTGAAATAGATTAGCCGTTCTTGGATAAACTGATACTTTATTAGTAGTAAAACATTTTATTACGTCAGGATAGTATATTGTACCTGCGCGGGATATTTAAAATTTTATAGCCTTAAACGAGATTCAAACTGTCCATTTTCTAGTTCACAATACACCTAATTTACTTTAATCGTTACTTTAATTTGTTTAACAGTACATAATATAATTAAAATACATAAATATTATTAAAACTATAAATCCACATGTAAGACTTGATTTTAATCCTCTCACGCAATTAATTGCAAAGGATTATTTACGCATCTTAACTCATATTCATACGGTCGTAATTATTTGGAGATGTTACCATTTTATATTCTTAAAAAGCAGGTACATTTATAATGAATTCATTGAGAAAATGATTACGTCGTAGCCAGCACTGCGTCGCGCACAATCGTCGAACAATCAACGAAAACCTTAGGGATAGCATTTGCCGGTATTGTTCCCGAACCCATTCACAATATGCATCTGCATTTTGAATATCAGAATAAATTTTCTTAAAAGTATTTAGCTCCAAATAAGCGTATATTAAGCTTACATAAATTTACATATCAATACTAGGTACTCATTTCAATATTTTAGTGCTACGAAGGTGAATACGTCTTTATCAACGACCTCCATGCCATAATAAAGAGATAATGTTGAGTGTATGTGTCCGTAACTGATAATCCAAAAACAGATTTTATGTATTGTGTCTAAGATAGAGGATATATTTAGGGAATATAATATGTAGGAAAATGCAGACCACTCTATATGCAGTACCCATAGCTTAACTATTGGAACTTTTGTTTAATTATAACGAACAAATAAATAACTACTTAACTTAAAAACCATAGTAAAAACGATGAATCCTAAAGCATACCTATAATAATATTACAAGTTACTTACTAACTGAAGTATAAAGTTATTTCTACTTATCGGAAAGAAAAGTTTGTACCGATAGGGTATAAGGGCGGATCACGCATGCGTAGTGACGGACATCCCGTAGTATACGATCCGGTCGTAGCGCGCCAACAACAACGGACAACTCCGCGGCTCGCCGACTGAGGCGCCTCATACGCGCAACTGTCAAACATATGAACTATACATAAGTATACGTACTGGCGAAAGTACCAAACATGTGGTTCCAAAAAGCACTGGTCGCAACTCTCGTTGTATACTCGTACATCACTTGGTAAGCTTTTTATATTATTTATTAGTTAGTTACCGAATAGTTTAAGATGAAGAAGATGGTATCGAAGTTTATTATTGTTGAGTTATTAATTAATTTTCTAGTTCAATTACTTGTTTATTAACATTTCGCGTCACGTAAACAATTTGATTTGACTGTAAACTACATAATACGTAGATATTGGGCTGTGAATTTGGTGTAACAAAATTAAACGTCTTTGCACTTTTTCTACGTATAAGGTCATGCAGTGGCAATGATCGGATTTTCAAATGACATGCATAATGAAGGACCCTCGTCAATGTACTCAGTGTTGTGTCGGGTATACCTTCTATATTTCTTCCTGAACGCCTTTTATTATCACGAGTCAATGACTTTAGATTATGTAGTGAAGTCAAGCCATAAAATACATAAATAATTATTTCCTTGTTCAATAAAATCAAGATTTTCGTATACGGCTAATGAATGTGACTGGATGCTATCCCTATGGTAAAATAGAAGATGGTTAGTGAGATTTACTTTTGAAATTTTAAGATGCTGTGCAATTTAACAGCACTGCCTTACGCTTTGAATATTTTTTTGTTATTTACACTCAAAGTACCTACTTGCAAATTTAAATAATCCGATGACCTTACTGGACGTATCTATACTACTTTCATAAAGTAAAGTTATTACGTATTTAATAAAAACTTTCATAATATATAATAACCTTGTTTTCTTACATAAAATAAAG
This sequence comes from Panoquina ocola ocola, assembly GCA_018249155.1. Lineage (NCBI taxonomy): Eukaryota > Metazoa > Arthropoda > Insecta > Lepidoptera > Hesperiidae > Panoquina > Panoquina ocola. Next base: position 21,546 of record DWKA01000125.1, read on the forward strand.
TTAAAACCTTTGTATAAACTGAGCTGTGTAAGCAAATAGTGCTGGCACAGCAAATACACAATCAACAGACGGTTCATGCAACATGGACTAATTTCATAAGTCAATTTCGCTCGTTTTTAAACGAAATAATCTCACATTTTAAACTGTTTTTTGGTTTCATCTATATTTCACATTTGAATTTGTGACGCCTGCCTTTTGAAAACTCAACATCGATTCATAACATGAAAAAAAATATGACATTAAACTTAAAAGTTTAAACATAACTGCGGGTCTATTACGAACTCTTAATTCCATAATACTCGTATTAGTATAGATTTACCATTTGATCCAGGATTGTTGATAGTCCATATGCTTAACTGTGACCACATACCATGAAGTGGCTCCACTGGTTGTTAGCCGCCTATTCACTTAAAAAAAAGCAATATAATACATAATTAACATCATCATCAATCATGGAATACCTAATAACGCCTAAGGCCCAACGCCCACAGAAGGCGGCGCGGCGAAGATACGGCGCAGATACGGCAAGTTCAATACTATCTGACGTGACTGTTGTCAGTGACTCATGTGAGATAGTATGGAACT
>DWKA01000126.1:0-22077 GCA_018249155.1 Panoquina ocola ocola
GTGTCTGGGTGTTATATATGTATTTAAGTATTATATTTGTGTTCCCTCTGTTGCCTGATACCCGTAACACAAGTGCTCACGCTACTTAATACGGGTCAGGTCAATGTATGAGGTGTTGTGTGAATTTAAATTATTTAAGTAGTGCTGCTAACCAATCACTCACTGTATTGTTATCAGCGCCATCTATATTTTTGTAAATTACGAATCGTGTGCATGTGAAAACATTAACTCCGAACAATGCTTAGTTTGCCACGCTAGTGAGGTTTAAAATATTCAGTGAGTATGTAGATGAGTCCATATGTTTTCAGGCTGTGACAAACTCATTATTCTGGCGAGAACAGGATATATCCAGTACGTGCGCGAGGATCTTTCCTCAGTGGCTGGATTGGGTTGATATATTTCACCCACCTACCACCAAGCTCGAGTTAGTATTAAAATTATTGAATTTTACTAGTAATATGAGATGATATACTCGTAAAATATTAAATTGTAACTTTCATCCCCTTTGAAAGATCTAACATCACTAATTTATTATTAAGTTTTTAGCATAATAAATTTCGTATAAATAAACAGTAACAAAAAATGGGTTTTCACCACGGAATTACTAACACATTCCGTGGTTTTCACACAATAATCAATTGCACTTGAAACAAAATTCAAATAGATGCGTAGTATTGTCGATTTGAATTACTGAATTATTCGACGTAGAAAATTCATTTCCATGTGAACCAACGATTTATATTAAAGATTTAGAAAAGAAAAAAATAATGACATCTGTTGCATTTCCAAGGACAAAGTTCTTCTACCTGATATCAGCACCGGGTGTGGGAAGCTATGAGAATAGGTTCCTATCTCCTCTATCGCCTGGTGTTTGGTGCTGCGCCGGGATATTCATGCTGGTCTGTATCGTGGTGCTGGGTGTTGCTGGACTGGTGGAGGACAGACCTCAAGCTGGACACTACGCTGTGTTTAGCGTTTTAGCTGCAGTGGCTCAACAAGGTATGTAATAGTTTAAATTTAATTATTCTTTATTGTCTCTAACAAAACTTTAATTTGGTTGTAACATTTTGGACTTTATTTGTGTGTTCATGGTGCATAATCTGTGTTATAATACCCTGTGCTACAAGTCACCCTTCCGCGGATATTCGTGGGTTTGTTAACATTGTTTCTTAATTTAAATCCAAATTCTGTATTGAAAAACGAAATTTAAAAACAGATACACTTTTAATTGGTAAGCACAATACGAAATTTAGGAAAAATGAATTACAGAGAAACTTCGGCCGCAGAGGGCCCATTAGTAATGATTAATGTTGTGGAACAAAAATAAATATTCCTTTTTTAAATACTAGCCTTGTCCTGTGACATCTCTTGCCGTTGAAGTTCCTATGAAAGAAGTATCAAGCTAAAAAAAGTACTAACAACAATATTTTTAATGATTTCAGAATTATAAAGTCTTATGTGAAGCCTTAACATATTTTGTTAATTCTTAAGTAATTTAGTACAAAATCATTAATTAAGGTGACGCAGCAATGCTGACGAACCATTTAGAAGTAAAGACAGCAAAATATAACGTCGTTTTTAATGTTCTAGCGTATGAAGATGGCGTGCAATTAGTCAACGAAGCGTTTTCGAGCCAAAGTAAGTGTGTCTCGGGGGACGTGCTAATTAAATTTATGCGGATTGTTGACTCTTAAACTGAATTAACTTCGCATAAACTATAAATGCGTAAAGTGTTTAGAATTTACATTTCAAAATACCTAAACAAAATAATGAAATCTTGTGTTAAAATCCCTTGAATATTACTTCTGCAAAGTCTGCAACGATGTCGTTCCTTTAAATTATACGCGTCTTTTAATAAGACATTAATTTTTTTATGTGCAAAACATCTTGAAGAATCTTGCATATTGGAAATTGGAAACTTCCTATGGAATGGTAGTTCAATTAATTTGATTTATTTTTAAATGTTTAAATCTATCTATTAAATCTAATAAGTATCTATGTATCTATTTGTGGTCAATGCTGTGGATTACCTTGATTCCTTTTACAGCAATAATTATACTGTTGAAGATACTATCATGGAATGTTCGCAGGCCGTCGCCTTATCCTCCTCGTCATAGGTCTTACCAGTATGCTTCTATACAACTACTACACTAGTAGCGTCGTGTCCTGGCTCCTGAATGCAGCTGCACCAACGTTGGACAACTTGGATGGCCTCATTAACAGTGATTTAGAGCTGGTGTTCGAAGATATCGGATACACAAGGGGCTGGTTGGATGTTAGTAGTTCAGATCTTAGCGCAGTTTAAATGAGTTTTGAGAACCTCAATTAAAATATTGTATTAAAGTAGGTAGAAGGTATAATTTTGATTGACATACATAATGGTACTTATAATATTATGAAGATTTTTTATCAAACTTTAAAAGGTTGTAAGCGTTGCCCTTTTAACAGAAACAGTGTGGATAATCCTCTCTCTATTACTTTCATTACTGCATTTTAAGTTTATATTTAACTTTCAATTACGATATTAATGTTACTGCTTAAAGCGACGAAGTTATGAAGGCGCGCAACGACTTTAGTTGAATACCATTTCTTTGCCACAGAACCCGGGATTTTTCTACTACAGTGGTTTCAAAAACCCTAAAGAAGATGAATTGAGGGATAAGAAAGTAAAGTTTGCGAAGCGTTCCGCTAAACTGTTAATGCTAGTAACAGAGGGAATCAATCTTGTGCGAAGTGGAGGTATGGAAAATTATATTTTATGTCTTTTGATATTAAAATTATGACTTAACTCATATAATTAAACATTGCAATATGATTAGCGATATAATCCCTAAGGATATAATATGATACCTAAAATAAAATGTTGATCCTTAAATAATCCATAAATTGGATTTTTACGAGGTTTAGGGCTAAATTGTATGACATAAAATATGTGTAAATGCTCGTAGGATGTGTGTGTATAAGGACAAATTTATTTCATAAAGTTTCCATACGCACGCTCCATAAAAATAATCAGCAAACTGTAAGAACAAGAAAGACTACAACAAACTTGGAAGACAAACGATAGTTATGTAAATTCGCTTAAAGAAACTTTACAGCTGCAATATCATAAGTTTTCTGCAACTGAGATGGATTCTCAAAGTTATTTCTCATATCTTTTTACTATATCATATCGGTTAGATTTGATTTGTCTTTTTCGTATACAAATATTTTAAATCGAGGATAGCCGCAAAGATTTTTTCAGTCATTGTAATTAAAATAACAGTAGGTATATAAGAGTATGTGCATCCAAAATTCTATTTTTGCAAGTATTTTTAAATCTTTCATGATATCTTTCTATATTAATAATTTCCTTAAGATTTGAAAACAGTTTTTTTACGAAACCAAAAAGATATTTCACAAAAATCAGTATTTTTTTCTAATATTCTTTCCAGGATATGCGTATCACACGGAACCATACACAGCATATCAGGCTATTTCAAAGACATTTGATGATAAGGATCTTTGCAATTTGGGGGCCTTGCAAATGATGTATCCTGCACCAGTTTACATTATGGCACAGAAAAGAAGTCCTTACCGAAAGTTCTTTATTTGGAGGTGATTACATTTATGTATACTAACTTCAATCAATTATAACACGCTTGATAAAATAAAAACATTGTGAGGAAACGTGCACGTCTGAAAATGTTCCACGATATTCTCGAAGGCTAGTGTCTTAAATAACGCCGAAGACAAAGATGGTAATACAAACAAAATTGATTCTGGTAAAGCTCCATCGCTTTCATTATAATTCACTATGATACTTCCGAGAATTATTTGTGAATAATATGGCCTATAGCCCTCACACCGTGAGGGAAGGCCCTGCCTAATAGTGGAACCGTCACGCGTTGTAATGATGGACTTCGGAGATTTTTTGTTCCAAAACATTTTGCTGCTTACCTTTATTTTTGCTTTTCATTGCCTACTTCTTTTAGCTTCTTCGTGTTCTTTTAGTCTGATGCGTCTCCAAGAACGAGGGCATATATCAGCATCCCGCGCTCGAGTCGGAGGGTACACTCCGACCTGTTCCGGGAGTTCCCCGCGAGCACTGGCGCTGGGGCAAGCTGCTCCAGCATTCGCACTCCTTGCCGTAGCTTCAGGAATTTCACTGATTATATTATGTTTGGAAATATTGTGGTTCAAGTAAGATATAAATTTTCTTTAACCGCGCATTGTTGCGCTAGTAATACATAGTTTCCTTCAAATGCCGAGCTTAAACATAGGTTTCAACATAAGGTTGGCCCTTAGTACAGACGTATGTCCCAACATATGAGTATCCTGTTTCATTTTCTCATAGTAGATAACAAAATATGCTCTAAGCTTTCCAACAAGAGGCATATTAATATTTCGATCATTCTTTCTCTCTCTCTCACCTCCTTTTCTCTCTTTCTCAAAAGCAAAGCCTCTGCGGGAAGTGTATTTAATATAGATTACGATCTAACATTATCAGCTCTTTGTAGATTATATTTAATAGTCACTTGATTAACTATTCTAATAGGATCATCTTAAACGACTAATGAACGTCTTAGTAGCTAATACGCGTAATCAGTTAATCGCACTGAAGTATTCATTAGGCCAATGTTACTGAATATTGAATCACAAACAATATGTTTGGTAGCTGTGTGCTTTGTTTTATTTCCTCTTTACTGCGCAGTATAATTCAATAGTGATATCATTTATACATCTGTTGATTAGCGAAATTACTATTAATTAATGCAATGCTAATAGATGGGTACTTAACATGAAAGACAATAATGCTTAGCGGTTTTTACACCTATTATTAATATACTATTTGGCATATTAAACTATTATGTTAGTTAAAGTTTACGAATAGATATTGTTTTAGTTCGCGTATAATAATAGTATTGAATTCTAACTAATGAGTAAAAGGTCCAGTTTAGGTGCTAGGGAACGTGCATTATATTACAGTTTGTGGTTCTAATACTTTAATTATGACTGTGCGTTGATGAATCAGTCACGACAGCTCGTCAGCCTTTTCAAAGCTGATTTTAAAAGAATCATCCTGGCTGTATATTATAAATAATATATCCAATCATAATAGTTACACCAACAAAACATATTCCCGGAAGCTTTCAGACAATATCCTTAAAAGTCTTTTACGTTATTAGAATTTCACTGTTTCCAGGTTGGCCAGCAGGAACTATCAAACACGCCGTGATCCTATAACGCGGAGAAGGCACATCGCTGGAATAATTCCGGTAAAGCATAAAAAAACAATAAAGAGAAGATGTTAGACGGCCCGCGCCGTGAGTTAAACCAGGGCAAAGACATCTTCACATCGCAAACGATTTAACGCCACATCGCCAAACATAGAATACCATGGATACTTTCAACTAATGTTAAAGAAACATCTATCAAGCAAACATATTAATTTGACTGTAGTTAAAGCACACAGTTAATCATTGACGCATAGTAAAATATCAAAAATAATGTTGCAAGTTTCAAATCCGAGGCTTTGAAAGCTTAAAACAGGCACATATTCCGCCGAACGAATCCCAGATCAATGCTGAATTTTAAGTTGGACGGATTTTAAAAGCTGCCTTCAAAAATGACACCGAAAACGCCGCAAAACGCACCAAGTCTGAATCGTTCACGGGGTGAGTAATGGTGGCGCGTCGCCGGGGCTATCTAAATCGCACCGTTATAAATGATGCGATCAATTCTTGTTTACTCCCGAGAGCCTTCATTGAATACGGCTTGATGCTGCACTAAGTAAACGAGCTATTTTTTATGCTCGGAGATTTTAAGCGATATCTCGGAGATAACGCTTTGCATTGTTATGACGTGTTTGTAGAACAATAAAGTTAGTGCAAGCAACATTGTTGTCATTTCTTTCCTGTTATTGTCTTTTGTTTCTGTTGATATGAATTGTAAAGTTTGACCGATGCTCGCATGTTCAGAAATACCAATAATTTATACTACTAAGAAAATTAACTCAGCGGTGATCTGAATTTTAAGATCACTACTAAGTAGGTAGGTACTAAGTTTTACTATTGCTATAAGTACAATATACAAAACGTCATCCACGTAAACCATTGATGGGTTGTGTACATTAATAAATTATAAATGCTATTACCTACTTATACCCTTCATGGGATCTTGACTGCATATTTTTAATATCGCAATTTGTAATAACCATGTTACAACTAGCGGCTTTATTTATAATAGGTTTACGGGCAACTGTTTATTCTTCGTAATATTTTCCTAAATTTTCGGTTGAAATATGTTTCATCTCATGGAGTGTGATGGATCGCTGTACAATTTTATTACTGGCTTTTATCCGAGAGTAGTTCTCGATATTTATTTTAAATAATGCAGCTTACATTTTCAAATATGCAAAACAAAAATGCCCACAATATTTTAGCAACATATAACATTACGAATTCCTAAAAACTCAACAGATAAAGTCTCATGAAATTAAAAATGAGATTTTGATATAGGTAATGCTGTGAAATATAGATGAGGATTATGAAATTAAACAATACGTTTTGAGGAAGCTTGCATTCAGTACTATAGTTGTACAATAATGCAAATAGTGAGCTTTGTTCTATGAGTTTTACATATTGCAGAACGAAGGTATAATAGAGCTCAATTTATTGTAATATAGCAAGTTCAATGGGTGGTATTGCAGCCTGGTGTCAGTCTGAAAAAACTAAAACTAGCGCCACCAATTCTATATATTAAGCTTTTTACTTGCTAAAAATTGACGACGACGATATAAATTAGCTAAAAAGGTTATACTGCAACTATTGTTTATTAACGAAATATTTATTATAATACATAACAGATTAATATTTAAAGAAGTTTAAAATTAGGTACATACTATATACAAAACCAGAAGAAGAAAAAATTACATAATATACTTAACCTAGTGTTTAACTATTATAATAAAAAGATAAAAGTATAAAAAAGAAATTCTTGTAACGATAAAATACATTTTGGCGAAAACTCTCATGACTCTCAGGAAAACACTCAACATGCAGGTTCCGTCACTATATTCACCACAATAATTACGAAAATAGACAATTAAGCTCACAAAATTCGGGTACCAAGGAAAAATGAGCGCCAAGTTTCTCCGCACCGTAATGCAGTCGAAAGATCGTGAAGTGTATTTCGGGCGGTTGTCTCCCGCGCTAAACTAGGTAGGTAAAATTTAAACGTCCCGGCGTTTAATAATGGCATTATACAGCGACACGCGCTCGCCGCCGACAAATGCATTTGCATACAGATGGAAACTGTCGCCGGGTTATTTCATACTTAAGCACAAAGATAAAAAAATGCTCTTATTCCACTTCGTTATAACTCTATTTGAACAACTTTGGGTGCGTCACACTTTGAAAGTAATATTTTTCTATATTTACAGTCATGAACGCGGGCATAGCTTGTGGGTAAGAACAATTTTGAGAAATGTAATGAAATGGAACGAAACGAAATTAAATTTGATTTCGAGTCAAAGAACTAAAAAAAGCAGCAGCAATTAACTACCAATATACTAAGTATACCTAATTACTATGTAGATACTTCTTTCGCATTGTGGCACATTTAAATGGAATATAAATATTATTGTTCTTCGTACCAATATCGTAAACATCTTCTAGAAGAAAATCGTAGTGTATTTGATGCTTTTTTTGTATAATGCTGACTATTTCAAACAAATAAGAATGTAGATGTATAGTTGGAAACCAGTTTACACACAACCGAATTGTTACATATCTTCGATCTATTATAATGCCCACACTGGCTACGACATCGTAGCATCGTAGCATCGGTAGTTAAGTTTACGTAGAAGAAAGGCGATTACGCAAATCACAAACCTATACCTTACACTAGTAATATTAAGTCTGCCACAGAATTTTCTATTGTGCAGTGTTCGCGTGTTGCCATAAACCTACCACCATAGAAATACACCGCCGCTGCAGCTGCTACCAAGGACATGCACAATTGTACATCGTCACCACAACCACTCTAAGAATACACGAATAGAGAGAGAGAGAAATAAGATACGGGTCTCTCCGTATAAAAGCTGATACTTGGCTATACTCCATTTGTCTACTTCAGTGTAGATTGGTGGATAGGTTAGTCGCCTATCCAAATAAGGCAGTGCTTATGCTAAAGGCTTTTCGACAAAGCTTAAAGACAGCGATCTAATAATAACAATCCGGACCGACAGTATACGTACTATATGTACACACATGTACTTATACACATATGTACTTAATGCAATATTAAAATCAAGAAACATAATAATATAGATTAGTCCTGTTTTTATTAGTAATCGTTATCCGTGCGAAGTTAACTTTTAACGTGAGGGGACTTGAATCTATTAAGACTGAATTAAATGCCTTTTGATTGACGCATGAAAAAAGTTTGTTTCCAGAAAAGAGATTTTGTTTATGATCGACTTGGCTGAGGCACTGCCACGTACCCAGATTAATTTAACTCTTCAGAATATAGTTATACACCGTACATAGTTGCTTTACTATCTAATGAAACTGTTACTAAATTAATTCACACATAAGTCTTACGATTTCAAGGCTGTAATTGAATATCGTACGCTATATTGAATTCCATTTATAGCCAGTGAATACAGAGGCTCACAGTATATTGGGATTGTAATTGGAAATTGATTGCCACGTAATTACAAGCTCCCAGGCTCCTGATTATGATTTGTTTGAATACCTGCTGGTGTTTGCTCGCTACGACCAATCTAGTTAAATCGTTTCGTGGATTCCTGTGAACGAAACGACGAAAGACCGAAACTGCGCAACGTTTCTCGTCCGATTACTTCTGATAGCGGCTACGAATTACTCAAAATCAAAAATCAAAATAATTTATTCTTTTTTGTGCCCCAGGCACGCTTATGCATGTAAATTTTTTAGTCTACTACCATTTCGAGAAGGTCATACTCATTTATACATATAGCTTAAAAGATGTGCTGAGGAGTATCTTTCGCCATTTCTTCTCCTCCATGACAAAACACTTTCCCGAAAAGGTGGTAAATTTTAAAAAATACGTGCGCAAGTGTTTCAGAGATACCTACATGAATAAATATATTTGATTTTGATGTCAGTTTCAATACAATACACACAGAAGGTTAAATGAGATATTATCTCATTATTTACCAGGTCTAGGTCATTCTCTATCCCTGACTCTCGTAAGAATGCATACATTCATATAACTACTCTTAGAATTACCCACTTCAATTTAATATTAGTCAGGGTAATTTAACAATGTATTAAAAAGATAAATAATCTCTTCAGGAATTTACAATGGAATGCAGGTAAAAAATACATTTAAATTCAAAACCGTCAACAGATAAAAGCGTTCGCTATTTTACAATATTCTTTAAAATGTTTTGTACAGTTCTGTGCAAAATATATATTCGCGAATGTGATAGAAACACTAAAACCAATTGCATAGATGTTTTATGAGGGAAAAATGCATCGGTCGAGCTTTTATTGTCGACAGCGTTGCATGCCGTCAATAAATCGCGGGCCCGGCGATCACCCACACTCAATATTGAGCACAATTTTATGACGCATAAAATTTTTATGTCCTGACACAATTCTGAAATGCATAAACCGTGAATAATGGGTGTTTAAATGCTCGGACCGGAGTATAGGCTGACAATAAAGGAGTTGAAAGTCAAATGCGTGAATATTGTCATAAGTTTTTACTACAGAAGCCTAGCTCTATGGCTTCAGTGGGCTCCGCTGTAGATCAGGGTGCAGTCAGAAATATTGTTAAATAATTTCTGAAAACCGAAATTATGTACCGTCACAATACGCGGACATAGTATGGTTGTTATTCAAGAAAAATATTTAGGACCGATATATACGACCTATATAAATAAGAAAAAATATTATTAGGTATAATTATGCCCTTGTAACTAAGTTGGCAATGCTCCTGCTTGAGAAGCCTCGGGATCGACTTCCAACTGATATTTATGTGATAGATAGGTACATGTATGTTCACGGGTCCTGGATAATAATAATGATACTACCTAGTTTGTGCTGTCCACGCAAACCGTGTCACAGAAAACCTTTGTGTTATTTATTACCTAAATCTATTCATTTATTTATGACAGCCATCATGTAACCCGGTAACATCCGTGATAATCCAAAAACATGACAAATATTAAAACAAAACGGAATATCTAACACCGCAAAACTGAACATATTTGACAGCGATTAGTCAAACAAAACACATTGGCGGACCGGTGAAAAACGTCCGCAAGATAATATATACAGTGACATTCGACACTGGTTTAACGAGCTTGTATATTTTACATTGCCGACTAACAGTTCCGAGTGTTCGGATATCGGCATATATCACAAACAAAACCGCTTACGGGGGCACAATAAATCAAACTTATAAATCAAGTGTGGGGACGCGCGCGAATTGTAAACCGCACGACATTAAAAGTTGGACGGAAGCGTCCGCCGCCAGCGCCGGCGTCAGCTTTTCACTTTGTTAGGATTTTATTTGTGAGGCCGGCCATATCTAATGCTGGGTGTACACTGAGGTACAAGGCTAATGCGTAATGTTTTGGCGTTAACCCTTCAATGGCCCACTATTGCCCAGTAGTTCGGTCTCGCCTAGTAGCTGAGAAGGCCTAGAGCTTACTCCACCACGCTGCTTGGCTTCATGACTTCCCTTCGTCCGTGTTCCCACCATCACTATCACCATCAACGATGTGGAAGTCTTCAAGAAAGGAGTAAATAAGCTGTTGTTAAATTAGGGTTAAACTACATCTTCTATTAACAGGTATAAAGTGTTAAAAAAGTGAAGTATAATTCGCTTCAGCTCGTCACTTGAAAATGTAGCCCCAACCGTTCTATTTTACTGAAAGGCTCCACTTTTAACCTTTCGTAGGGCAGCCGAAACGGTTTCCTCAGATAAGACTACTAGTACCATCTTTTTACGATATCCCGATTACCAATTTAATCATCGGATACTTTCAAAGGATTTTTTCAACGACCGATATACATAGCTACTGATTTTTAATGGACTCCACGTCAAAGATGAAGGGTCACCGGACTAATAACACTAAGTAAGCCAGTAATGGATCTTGTATTGAAGAGAAGTAAGTAGATAATGCAGGATTCAAAGGACGGGTACGTATATCTTAAAGGAAATATATGAATAGCTTCTTGACATTTTATTTTGTTAAACATTGGTCCGCCGATAGTTTGATTTATAAATAATTGTAATAAGCTTAAGTAAAAGATTACGCTAATAATAAACCAGTAATGCGGATTATTTTCTGAAAAATTTCTCTGTTTGTGCATCAAGAAAATATTTATTTTTGTATGATTTGAACCTACGAGTATTAATGATACTGCACAGCACATGTTTCACATAATAAAATTCCATCCTAAGGCTTACATCATAACACCACGCTGTTTCAGTGCGGATTAGTGGAAGTGTGAAGGCTTTCCATCGTTATTTAACGACTGTTATCTAAATAGTCTAAATATGACAACCTAGAGGCCTTTAGCATACCCTCCAATATGCGTTCAGGATTTTTTTTCGACAAACGGCTGCTGATACCTTGATCGATCAGGATTAACGCAGGTCGGACTATAAACGCTTCCATTTGAATTTCTATATAGCATATGTGCAGAAAATTAATTGATATTCAAATCGAATACCGGTCACAAATAGATATGGCTACCTAATATTTAAAATTATCTTAAGTTATATCCTGTCGAAACAACAAACAAATGACACTATAATTGTATTTTAAATTAGACAATAAACCAAGTTAGTTCGACAATTTCATTCAACACCTTTCAATTATGTATCCTTAACTCGATATTACTTCTATAGGCATTTAGAACAATGTTTTAAACCGGCAGGAAATTTGATCGCAAAAAGGTCACCACCTAATATGCATATCGCAGCTCCGCGTCTAGTATTTGCGAAGAGCTCTCGGGTAATTGAAACTCAAATAGCCGACACCCTGGCTCGTCTTCGTAGGCACGTTTCAATTGAAAAGTAATCCCACGCCAAACATTTGTACGTCTCAATCGTGTTTCTTCTACCACTGGATTTGACCAACCGTAATTTCCAGTCGGTCGCACCCTCCTTTTAAGGTACATTGAAAGTTCTCTTCGATAAGCAATTTGTTAAGCTGAAGATAAGCAGCGATGAACACGTTATTATCAATTTTTCTATAGTTAATGTTGAAACAATCGAGTGTCGGAATACTTCCGAGTGGTTACGAAAGGAAACGCCGTTCCCCGCTTCGCGTTATAATACTCGTATGTAAATATTTTCGTTGAAACCGTTAATGGAAATTAAAATTCTACTGTTACAATCTCATTTCAAGTAGATATACCTATTCTTTGAAGATAAAAGTATTATAAAAGTATTCGCGCCATAAGTGGCATACTCTGTGAATGCACATTTGCATTGTCTAAAATTAAATAATTGTTCCCGCCACAATACCAATAATTTTATATTGCCTGTGACTGCGCCGCAATCCATTTCTTCCAAATTTGAATTCCTTATCCTCCCTCTCTTTCTGACAAGTACACTTTTATATAGCGGACTCATTCCTACCTCGATGATTTGAAATAAGAACAGAAATTAACAGAAGACTCTCCGCCGACCAATAACTAGGTATACACGTCGAATTTTCAATCGCGCCCGCTGATGGTAGGTACTATTGTTAAAGAGAAAAATAAAATATCACCGCGTTACCGCTACCGCATGTTATAAAGTTTAATAATATTAAAAAGATCTAATAGTGAAATGTGTAAGTGTAAAGTAATATGAAGTGAAATGTGTAAGTGTAAAGTAATAGTGAAGTGTGTAAGTTTTAAGTAATAGTGAAGTGAAGTGAAGATTGGAGCAGCCGTCAATCGACACAAGAGACAAGACTAACACACCAGCTCTGTGGATGTCCCAGGTTAGTGCGCTTGCTTAACCCTCCAAACAACCTTTGACTAGTTTAAACATTTAAACATTTTTTATTCCGCAATACAGTCCACAATTCCTTAACCCGCCCGCCGCAACCAGTGCAACCTTATAAGTTCGCATCGCACCCGTAAGTAATACTTACCAATAAGTAACACCCATAAGTTTAGATCCTAACCATCATAAGTTGGCCCTTATAAGGCCCTTCTACATTGATTTTGTGAAGTTTAATTTAATACAAGTAACAATAGGTTGTGTTTTTCTAGTTATTACCAATTATATATTTTATTTTAAATGGTAGATATCGATATCGGCAAGTAGTATAAAATATATACCGATTCATTTATTGAAACCTAATATTACTCGTAACCGAAACCAATCGCAATTATGTGTTATTTGAGTGTCGTCCATGCCACCCGCGACACAGGTAAATCCTACTGCGGGGGTATGAGTGTGTAAGCGTTTTTTTTTTTTTTTTAATATTTGTCCCACTGTTGGGCTCGGGCCTCCTCTCACAATATGAGGGGATCAGGCCATAGTCCACCACACTGACCAAGGAACTAACAAGAAGATAAATAAAATTAGACCCAGATAATTATTAATACGAGTTTAAAACTATTTCAGAACACCGCGTGCTGAGAATAGAAACGAAACAGGTGCCAGTCCGCAGCCAGCCGGAGGTGGTGATGAGCGACGGTGAGTGGTTCATCATATTCATCACCTCACACATCATTATAGTACTCCTAACACACATATCCATCCATCCTGCCTACATCTCTGTATCGACCTCTAGATGAGTATTCCTTCTTGGTTCTTTACAGATTATTAATTAGTGCATTATTATAGTCGTGTGTACGTAACTTGGCGAGAATCTGAAAGAGACATTAGATGCGCAGAATTCGTCTTGCTCTGCTTTATGATCTTCGCATCTAACTGTCTCTTTCAGACTCTTGCCAAGTTACGTGTCGATTACTATACTGTTTACGTGTCAAATTATACTTTTTTAGTGTTTTATGATATCACAGATCTGTTAATAACTTCAAATCTTGATGTGTATTTCAGAATAATTTAATATATTCCGTAAAGAATATATTTTTGACTTATAACTTCTATTAATAATTAATAATCTGTACAAGTAATCATTTTGACACCTATCCTGTCCAATATTTCCCTTTGTACATAAATACCTTTACATTTTTATAAGTGTTATGAATTTTATGATGTTATATTATTTTGATTGTGCTATGCTAGATTGCATGTAAGTTTAGGAAATGCACATTATTTATTACCACCATTATAGTGTAACCGATTGAAAAGTTTAGTTTGATAAACGATTGAGAGAGTTTGTGCATTGATTTTTATTATTATTATTACGCTAATCTTAGATATTCTATAGTTTGAAAGACCATAGAGCTTGCATGGTCATTCCATTATAATGATAAATCATTACATACAATTCTTCTGATTGGGTTGATCTATCCATGTATTGGATAAGGTTCTCAAAAACATTTAAAAATGGAACTTTTCATCCCAGTCGTTGGTAGTAGTAACGCGTTGATGATCATCTCGAATATAACTATAAACCAAATTGAAGATTGGTTACTGTTTGACAGTTAATTGACATCATAGGAGACGTGTAGGTAGGTATCTATAGTCCATTTCAACGAAGTTGACTTCTTTGGTAAACAATCTTACAGTCTTTATTGTAATTTGTAATTAAAAAATAAGGCGGACACACATTGAAAAAAAATTACGAATAAAATAAACATTTGGTAAAAATAAATTCTGTTAAAACTATTAAATATGTTTTTAATGAATGAATGAATGAATAAAAAGTGCCGCCATGATTGTTTACCAAATAAGTCGAGTTGGTCGAAACGGAGTATAGATTTGTTTTAATATGCATCGTTAGCGAGGCATGTGTCCTATGTCTGAAGCATGTGTTTCCCCGTAGTGGACACGACAGATTTCTTGGCCGCGGAGAGGGAGCACGCAGATCGTACTAGAGGTTTGTTTCTCGTTAGATTACCTAGATTTAGACACTGTTTTACTATGAGATACAGTCACGGAACGTGGATAGAGCCTGAAAGAGACATTAGGCCCAACGCCCACAGAATAAGGCGCGGCGAAGATACGGCGCAGGTACGGCAAGTTCCATACTATCTGACGTGAGTCACTGATGTCAGTCACGTCAGATAGTATTGAACTTGCCGAATCTGCGCCGTATCTTCCCGCGCATTATTATGTGGGCGTTGGGCCTTAGATGCGCCGAAGTCGTTTTGCTCGGCTTTTTGTTCTGCGCATTTAAGTGTCTCTTTCAGACTCTTGTCACGTTCCGTGTGATGACTATACTATCAGAGATGTGTGAGGCATTGAGACGGCGTGTGAGGGAATCTAATATGACGTCATTGCGTGTGAGAATAAGGATGAAGAAAAGTGGTTAATGGATTTTTTATTTGCGCCTCGCCTCGCTACCTCGCACATCTTTGATTCAATCTCAAGGCTGCTATGAATAACAAACTAACTTAGGGAGGTGAATCTATTTTTGCAAAATGGTTGTTTTTTCATAAGACCCTACATTAAGCTTAAACTTATTTTTCTTTAGTTTTGTCTACTTCAAATTAAATTACATATTTTCTTTTGTATATATTATTGATGGCTTGACACCTCGCAAATGTATGGTGATTGCTGCGACTTACGTAATAAAAAATAACTGTAATTAATTATAAAGATTTTCTTTTGGTGCAGTTTTTTTTACATAATATTATCATTTTGCAAGCTGTATAAATTGCAATGTCAAAAATGGTTTCACCCGCGCACGATTTT
The DNA here is from genome assembly GCA_018249155.1 of Panoquina ocola ocola. Classification (NCBI taxonomy): domain Eukaryota; kingdom Metazoa; phylum Arthropoda; class Insecta; order Lepidoptera; family Hesperiidae; genus Panoquina; species Panoquina ocola. Next base: position 15,811 of record DWKA01000126.1, read on the forward strand.
ATGACACCAATTAACGCATTAAGTCATTTGGCATGTAATTAAAATAATTTAAAATGCACTGCATCTTGAACTTATGTTTTCAAACATCATGATACTGAAATACTAAAAAAAAATTTTTGTGACTAAAGGACTGCTTATCACAGTCATATATTTTCAAGATAATTTACCCTTATCACGACGTATACTAATCAGATAAATTAATTCACTGATACACTTTGAGGTTTTTCGTATTCAATATAAATAAATAATATTTGGCTAACACTTGATTCAAGTTATGTATTATTCGAGAAGTTATATCAGTCACAAATTTATATATGACACTACATATTTACAATATGCAGTCGTCAACACTTACATAAACAAATACATATTATAGTCCTTATATACTCATAACTTAGAGTACATATTTACAATACTCAGTCGACATATCAGTGATATAGGTATTCTAGTCCCTATAGGCTCTAACATAGAGTACATATTTACAAAAGCCGAACGCGAGCGTGTCGAAAGCTCCCAACAGGCGGCACTAGCGCCCCCCACACCGCGCGACCCGAACCTGCTGTCGGACGACGAGGTGTTCCTCGACTCGGCCGCCTCGTCCACCACCACCTCGGCTATCATCGAGCCGAGGCAGGTCGTGGTGCGTATGCAGTACGTCGCCGCAGGTACACGCGGTGCGAGAGAGATGGGACGATGGATGGTGTTGGGAGTGAGAGAGATGGAGAGAAAGAAATGATAGTGTGATTGTTTTTCGACTCGGCTGCCTCATTGGCTTTCAATGAACCGAGGCAGGTTAGTGGTGCGTATGCAGTACACTAAATGCGAGAGAGATGGGACAATGAATGGTGTAGGTACTGAAAGAGATGGAGCGATGGAAAAATCTATAAGAGCAGAAAAAAAGAGTGAAGTGGACATAGAGATAGACAGAAAGGGAAATATATGGGACGGGGAATATGAGAATGATGTAGAGTGTGATTTTTCTACGGCATTTCGAGACGTCGTCAGCCACCACCTTGACTATCATCTAGCCGAGATGATACTGGGGATGAAAGGGATGAAGTCAAAGGACAGAGAGGAAGATAGAGGTGGAGAGAAATAAAATAATGACACAGGAAAAGAAATATAGAAAGATTGAGGTGAAAGAGCGATAAAGAATGGTTGTGATTTAATTGTTAGATTAGAAAGATGGTTGGTTTTTATGTTTTGCCCGTGTTCGTCAGCAGCTGTCGTTGTTTATACGTCCTGTGAATTATTTCGAGGCGTTTTTGTTTTAGCTTTAGTCGTTATCGGTATTTTTGTCTGGTAAACGGTTGTTAGAACGTTGTTGTATCGCATTACATCTGTGTTCGTCTGTTGTCATTCCATTGTCTGTTGTCGCGACGCGTACAGTAATGTAGGTGTCTCTATCATATACTGATTACAATTAGACCTAGTTAGCAAAATCATACATATATCGCGGGTTTTTATCTTTTATTTATTTAGTTTAATACATCACACAACACAGGGTTCTAAGAATTATGTAATCACCTACTAACATGATTTCCTTACTAACAGGTAAACGTCAAGTGTGTTCTAATGAAGCATGTTCGTCTAACAAGAATTTAACCCAAAAATATACACGAAATCCCAATTTTGATACTGTTCTATCTCAGTATGAAGCACAGAACCATCCCAAGTGTAAAATCAATTTAAATTCTAAATTGTGTAAAAGTGATAATAACATAAATATTAAAAGTCGTAAAGTAAATAAAACTGTCGCGAAAGACGTTGATGTTGAACATAATGCTTTAACTTTATACAACGCTGGCAATATTAGCAGTAGATCTAGCCTCTGTTCCATTAACTCTATGGAATGGGATAAATGCAAATTCGATTACCAATATCGTACAAGATCTCTACCTCGGCAAAGAGCTAGAAATCCCTCTCAAACTACGCTTTATAGAACGCAATCTCACAGTGGATTCATTATTTCTAAAGACCCAGAACCTACTCATTTCCACGTACCTAAATGTAATTCTTGCGGTACTATTACCAACAGTTATGCATGGGAAACGTTGAAACGTAACAGTAAACTCAATGTCGACCGGCGAAGTTCAATTTACTTCACGACTGAGAATATTCCTAATAAATGTTTGGAAGAATCCCAGTTTAATTCCAACATAGTCAAAGTAAAAGAAGTATTTGTACCTGTATTTAATCTGCCTAAAGAACAGACTGCCGAATTTGTCGATTGTCAAGAATTCAATGAAGACAACTATTTAGGAGATATTGTTAACAGTTTTTCTTCTAGTACTCAAACTGTAATTGAAAACAAAGAAGTTCTTACGGAACAGGAAATAAATAAAGACGAGTGTAGCCTATCTAACATTGAACTCGAAAGTGATGCAAGTTTAGTGAAAAACTCTGAAGAAGGTAAAATTTATAAGGCAATTTGTGTACCAATACATCAGAGTAAAATTGAAGACACAAGTGACAACATTAGCAAGGCAGATTCTGTTGAAGGTGAATACCATAGTTTTACCGATGAAATGGATTTTGATCAAGCTGTTTACGAAAGTCCCGTTAAAGAACTTGTTGAAAAGGATATAAGGGACTATTCAGTTCCAATAAACTGTTATTATGAAGATTATTCTAGAAAACATATAAGTCCTAAAAAATCGCCACAGAAACGTCTTACTACAATTGAAATACCAAAAGTCAGTACTTTAGACCCTATTTTAGAAGAATCTAAAAGTTCTTACGGCGATGAGTCTAGTATTGAGAGTAGTAAGATTGAAAATAGGGTTTCAGACATAGATACTGCAGTTGGACATATAAAAGTATTATCGGAAATACCCACAGCTAATGTTCTGGAATACGATAATAAAATTACCTTAAGGATTACTGATGCAGAAATGGTTTCCGATGAAAATTCCAAGCCCATTGAACCATATTTGGAAGCGTTAATGGATGTTGATTGCAACACTAAATCAGCGATACCAGAATGTGGTAGCCAATCTGTTGATGACGGTTTCCCTGAAAATTCTAAAATTGATAAAAATCATGTTCCTTCCTTAAATCTGAATATTACTGACAATAAACATGCTATTACTTGCGATAAGGATAAAAATAGATTAAGTACTGAAATTAGTTTATCAGGCTCCAGTAATATTACAAGTTTTAATTCGACCATTGAATTTGAAAAACTAGAAGTAGTTACAGACATTATTTTTACAGTGTTAAATAAAATTGACTACGACTGTCTAGAAAATGTGTTATCACCAGTAGAACAAAATGTATCACATGTCATTGAAGTAAATAATAACGAAATTTATAATATGCAAGAACTCATTTCAAATATGTCGCTAACTGAAAGTGAACAAACAGTTGACGAAAGTTTTTCTATTACACAAATTATAAAGGACTTAGATAGAAAAAACTGCAACGCTAACACGAGTGAGACAATTTCTACGGATGGTAGCGATTCTGAGCATTACCATTCAGTGAAAATTGTAGAATCTATTCTTTATTTTTTATTCGATAGAGCATTTTACCTTTGCTCAAGTAAAAATAAGTCTAAAAGTAAGAAATATAAAACAGTTATCACTATCGTGGATTCTGAAGATATACTGTTTACTGCAATATCCTTATGGCCAGAAGAGAATAGTTATTCAAAAACAAATTCTATATCAGAAGATTTAAATGTACAAACAACGGTTAAAATCGAAGGAATTTTAAAAGAAGTTGATTTTTTGACTGAATCCTGCGGTATCAATTTGGGACAAAATAATGAAATTCATGAAGACGAACTAAATATCCAGAATAATGTTAGTGTCTTTAGCAACATCACTGTAGATGTGAATATTTACAATAATACTGATGACAATAGTGATGTCCAAGAAAATACTTTAGATATTTCTATAAAAGAATCACAATATTTTCATGACTCTCAAATTAGTAGAAATGGAGATAATGTTAATGTTTCGGGAGAACCTAGTGATTGTACTTTTACTGAAAGTTATGATAGTGCAGACGCAAGTTTCTGCACAGTTTCGAATTACAACGAGGTTGAAGGAAATAAAAGTAATGAAATTGCGGAAGAATTGATTTGTGATTTGATTGAAAGTTCGGTTTTAAAAATAGAATTTGGTTCTGAAAACAATGTTAAAGACGACATAGTAAATAGTTTATTGAATGAGACATATAATTTGGATATAAACCAAGAAACAATGAATACAGCTTTTGTTGAAATGCCAGAATATTTCAGTCGTTCGTCATCACCTCAACACGAAGATGTTTTTGATGTATGCACAGAATCTCCTATTAAACGATCAAATGACGATAACTCCAGTGTTCTCTATGAAAAAGACGAAACCATTTTGGGGTCTCCGTTCGTTAAAAAAGCTCCAGTTATATCTATGTCACAAACGGTACACAGTGGTGGAATCAAGTATTGGTTATCTTTTGATGATACGTATATTGAGAAAGACGAATCATTTACGAAACGTGTCAGAAGAGTCAACGATGTAGACATGCCGAGTTTTGTCGTAGTTGATTTTAATAATGATATGAATGAGGATAAAGAGAAAAGTAATGAAAAACATAGAAGTGTATTATTAGATAATTATTCTAATAGTTTCAACGAAACAGCTTCGACGTCTTTTAAGACTTGTGATTCTGAACAGATTGATTATAAACTAGATGAAGAAACTTTAGACGAAGGTGTAGATAAAATATTGTTGTATGATGCGCGCAATGATGGTCATTCCGATCGTCGACGGATGTATTCTAGTTGGCCTCCGTATGAGGAAACTTTATTTTACAGAATAATATCTAAGTTTAGAATGTCCGAAAGCTTTGATCCCAACGATATAGGGGGGAGGCTTGAGACAACTTTATAAGATTTATATACAGGTACAAGTACAAAGATGATCGTGAAAAGAGTCCATTACAAACAAGTCCACTTATTGTAATTTCCAGAGTTGTTACAATGAATATTACAACTTATTGTTCAGTTTAGTCAAACCCAACATTTATCCATAGATCTTTTAATTCTTTTTGGGATTGTTCGAACACCTTAATTGATTTATTTCATGAATCAACACGGTGAAAACTAACTACCTCATATCTCACGAATGAATATTTAATTTGGTAACACTTACATTTTTAATTCCATTAAAAGCTTGTTTGCTTTTTGTATTTGCTACAGTTTTTGTGTTATTTGTATGTTTTTTAAATTCATTCCCTTTTGTTTTGCTATGCATTAGGTGAGAATTGTGCATGTCTTTTTAATATATTTTTTGTATTATTTTGTTATGTCGCTTTAAAGGAACTTTTTTTTTCACGTAAAACATATTTATGTCAAACTTCTTCACATATAGAAAAAATATATGTAACCATACAGTCGATTTATTGAGGTCACTAACAAAAATACATTAACATAGGACTTTTATATCCTACCGATAATTACATATATTATGTCTTTACATTAAATATTAAGAAAACAAATACTTAGCTGTAACGAAATAATTTTAACACACTAACTGTAACTTTTTTATATTGCATGCTGCACAAACTGTTCTAACTTTTAATAAATTATTTTAGCATGTCCTTGTTTCATTTGTTTTAATTAACTTAATACCATTAACATTTTGACAAAACTGTTATATTGCACATGAACTGTCCAAAATGTAAACATTATGAGACGCGAAATCTATTATTAAGAAAATAAGTATTTAAATTATCATTTTTTTTTTGTTTGTAAATGGATTTTCAATTGTTTTCAATTACATTTAGGACATTTTTAATCTTTGTCATTCTCACTTGCTATGTGGGCGACGCACATTTACTGTGGCATTTTTATTTTTAAATGAAGCTTGTTATGTCAAAATTAAGGTAAGTGGCTTACGTTTGTGCTACATTTATTTTCATTAACACCTGCTTGTTTAATTTTGCTTGCTCTCTATTTGCAATGTGTGGCCTTATATATTCACTTTTGTATTAATTGAGCAACGTTGTTGCATGTTAGTTTTTATTTTAAGAAAAAAATCTGTATTTTTTTTAATATTTGTTTTTGATGAATATGAGAAAATATGAATAATTTTATTAGTATCAAGATTTTAATTTTACTAGTCGACTTTATTCAGAATTGTAGTTTTTAAAAATAATAATATCGTTTAAACTAACTTTAATGTTTTAAAACAATTGTCACTAATAGACTCGTTTTACCTGAAATAAAACGATTATTATATACTTACCTTAGTAGAAGCTTATATAATGAGATAGGCA
>DWKA01000127.1:0-22058 GCA_018249155.1 Panoquina ocola ocola
GGAGTCGCATAGCAGAGACAGTAATTACTAGTGGTAAATGAAATATTATAATTTAATTGCAACTTTTGATGGAATAACATACATACATATTCTATACATGTAAAATGCTTTGTTCTGAATGACTGACTAATGGATCAATTCTATGCCATAACTGCTGATCGTAGACTTGAGACTTGAAAAGTGTGTTGTTTATAATAATTCACCACAATTCAACCCCTAAAGGGGTGAAGAATTGAATATGTTTGTGTTGACTCTGTATGGGACCATAATTGATCCCTTGATCTACTTTTAATTATGGGTAAACATTATTTCTAAATTTTCTCAGTATTTCATGACATCGTTACACGCGCACGAAGTCGCGGACAACAACTTATATACAATTAATTGCACAAACGAAAATACCCGAGGAGACAAGACATACAATTCAATTAATGGTTTGTAGAATTCGTTTCAACAATCGCTACTAATTCATTACATTACGACATTGTCTACAATCAGACGACCCCTAAACGGCGAGGTACCCGAACACGCTGAAAATTTTATCAACAACCCGTAATCGACAAAAAAGCGTATCCTTTCCCTAATAGCTGCCGTCCCTTGTACACGACGGGAATTCAATTAATTGCCCATTGTTTAGCGATGGCCCTTTGAGGCAGGAGGCTAGGCTGGCGAACCTCAACGGATGGGCCAATTTCTTAGGGCTAGGCTACGTCCTGTACCTAATTGCTGCCTTTGTGCCAGAAAACTTTTTATATTTTGTTATTTATTAAAGTTATACTTCTTTTTTTTTCAAGATCAATTTATCAATAAATGGAAGATTCAATTAAATCAATATTCCGATACGAGCAATACTACATATATAATAATTATGTATCACTAAATTGAATCGTGAGTACCCGCCACATTAAAATTTTCAGTGTCCGCAATGATAAATGTATCAAATAATATCGATAGATACGTGCCATTTATTGTATAAACACAACAATAATGACAATATGTTACTAAACCCGCACAGTCAGTCACAGAGCAGCAAGTCCCGGGATTGATTCCCAGCTTAAGCAAACATTTGTCTGACAGATATATAAATGTTTATCCTGCCGGTTGTTTGTGATGTCTCATTAGCTAATGTCCGCCGCACCAGCGACCCCGTGCGGACATGCGCGGTAATCACATTGTGATTATATGTAGTAGCTTCAACTAAAATATACATGTAGCAGCTAATTACAGTAATGTTAATGTTTACAGGATTTGGAGTTGCAACGCTTTTTTAATATGCCACTGTTTTGAATTAACTAATTGTAATGATAATAATTACTAAATACATACATTTTGCGATAATTTTTCATAGTATGAGAGATAATAAAGACACGACAAGCGAGGCAGGGTAATATATGTTGATACATTGGGTTATGTTTAACTTACCAGCAAAATATACCACATTGTTACTAAATAATACAATAAATAAAATTTTAAAAAGAAAAAAATCGGATGAAAACGATAATTTCAGAAAATGCATGATTTGCATTCGGCGCTACGGTAGCGTAGCCCGTAGCGCGTAGCTCGCAGCTCGTAGCCCACAGAACGTAACCCGTAGCACGTAGCTCGTAGCGTCGAGAGCGAATATCATTATTATTAGGTTGCTCATACGAAAAGCACGTTTTCGCCAACCATTTTTATCCCAGTGACGATGATACTTTCCGCGGATTCGACTACTAATATATTAATTGCTGAATTTGACATATACGTATCGACGTTGAAAAACAGGTTATATAGAAATAAATAATATTTTTAATCACATAACGTCACTTAAAGTTATAACGGTAAATCCTTGAAATGTAGAAGTTTTATACTGACACATTGCCTTGCTTCCAATTCTACTTTCTTATTACAAGTAGCCAAGAAATCACAATTGTACGGTAAAGAAAATTAAACTTCAGGGAAGATTAAAACTATTACCAAAACAGGAAAACAAAGTTAAAACTCGTACATCTGGTGTGTAGCGCAAGGAACGGGCGGACGCAGGACCACAATAGGAGTACACCGGCATTCAAAGTACTGCCCAACTTGCGCGGCGGTACAGATTTATAATCACCTCACGACACGTGGGACTAACGGCCACTCCCACACTACGACCAAACATACCCTTTGTACCATGTGACGTACATTGGATGTAATTAGCAGAAAAAATACAGTAAACTAGTTCTCGTCCGCGGCTTCGCCTGCGTTTAATTTCGACTGTAACACAGTGTAAATATTTCATTTACACTTTTTTTACATTGTAACGCCAACGTTCTCTAGGTTACGTTTTTAAACATTTAATGTAATACAAATTAATTAACTAGAATTATCAAAATATAAATTATCCTATGTGTTATTCCAGGTTATAAATTATTCATATACCAAATTTCATCCAAATCCGTTCATCCGTTTTACATGATTGAGGTACAAACATACAAACTTTCAAATCTATAATATTCATAGGATTATTTTTATACCACATCAATATAGTAGCATACCAAATTATAGGTCCATATGGTAACGAAACCTAACAACCTGCGTCGTACATACGTCACAGTTAGTAACTCCATCTAAGTTACCGGGAACGCCGCAACAACTGCACCAGTATAATAACTTATTAACAAACAACAATACAACGCGCAGCTTAAGTGTTCACTTCGTAATACGTATCAAACAAGTTGAGGAATTACTAGTTTAATTTAGTTGCAGTTCTAGCGCACGCCTAATTAGTACGGAACTAGGTATTGATCCGAACGAGCCGAATTTCATATGAGAGCTACGTTACTGTGACTCATAAATACTGGCGGTCTGAGCGGGTTCTAACAGGTACGAGTAAAATCACTTCCCCAGCGGAACGGGTTCTAACAGGTACTAGTAAAATTTTGTAAACACATTGGTTATTTCACTTTCTGGTCTAGACACTACTTCCACATAAACGTTTTGGGATTCCGGCATACTTATTTAAGAAGCTACCACCTGTCCTTAGGGGTAGCAACGCATCTGCGAAAATCTCCTAATGAGATAATTACTAACAATCTGGACCATTACTAATACCGATTAACAGGACTAAAGTATAATAACAATCTTACTAACATCTACAGTCCCCTAACTAACGAATAACATCAACTGATTATTATTATTTACTTTATTTATTATTACCTATTAACAGGACTTACTAATGAACTGACACAGTACCTCCTGTCCCACTCTCCTATCCGAAATTTGTCACAGGTATCACAACTCCGTACTTAATACTTCGCAGTTCAGTGAAGACAAGCGTTCTAAACATTTATGGTAAACGTAACGTAAACAATTTGTATGACAGATTCATCAGCGCCCCTATCGTACTTAAATGGAACTAAAAACCGGAAGCGCAAGTATCGAAAATCTCGATGCGTTTACTACACGAATGTTTGGTTAATTCATGTTTGCGGAACGAGACAAATAAACGGAGCCCGAACTCCAAAGAGTTGCGTTATTTTATTTCAAATTTCCTGCGGTCACAATGTTTACAAAATGTCAACGATTGGATACTGGGAAGATACCAGGAATTTGACCGATCCCGCAGTATTTCCGGGATAAAAACTACATATATTTTTTGTTAATCCAAGTTACTCTTTATGTGTATGCTAAATTTCATGGAAATCGGTTCGGTAGTGTTTGCGTGAAGAGGTAACAAATAAACAAACAAATCTACAAACCTTCGCATTTATAATATTAGTAGGACGAGATTAGATCACAAACATGCACACCGGACAGTTCAAACTAAATAAAAATAGACAGATGCCTCAAAGGGAACTAGCTACAGTTCTATTTGATGTTGGTCGTACAACCGCTACACTGCATTATTTCTTTGAAATTTCTATATCTATAAAACTTGTTACTCAGAATATTCTATTTCAAAAAAGATAAATATCCCACCAACATGGTCGACAAAGGGAGCATTGCTGGAATATGTCGTATACTAAAAATAGTTTTAATTCACTTGAACCGCCGTGAGTTTGAAGCTTAGTATTCTACACAAATATAATAATAGTATACAGAGTGGAAATGATTAATGCTACCTGGTGGGAAAGTAGTCTTTAATACTATAGATAAATAATTTACTCAAAGGAAACATTCCATTATTTTTGAAAAAAAAACTGCATCCAAATCTTTTCGAAAATTCGCTTGACACACCCGGGATTTGAAAGGATTACAATCTGAAAAATTTGTACCCTGTACTTTTATTGCATCAATCGTTAGGGTCAATGACAAGGATGAAATCTATCTAAAACTTGGTAAATTAATTGAAATGAAACTCAATGCAAAAATCGTCTAGGGGATCGAACGTTAGAGTCCCGAACTCGGATGATCGAGTTCACATCGGCACGCACTATTATTTTTTAAAAATGTTTGTGCGTATAACAAAGTATCACTTGCTTTGATAAAGGAAAACATCGTGAGATAATCTGCAAACTTAAAGTTCTCCAAGATGGTCTCAAAGATGTTTGAAGTCTAGCAGTGCACACTTGGTCAGCGCAGTGAACTATGACTTGTATCCCTCACATTGTGAGATGAGAACCGAACCCAGACAATTACTTACACAATAAAGTGTGGAATAACGTTGGAGACGCTATAATTGAGATACGCAGTAAATAAAAATACAAAACGAAATCCAAGTGTTTGTGATAGCGACGTTGAAGCTACGAATGTCACTTAAGTGGAACATAATCTGTCGCGGTGTCCCGAACACAATACGGGGACATTACCTGTGACATATCTTCGCCGCACGACGGCTGACGCGCGTCACTGATATTAATGTTGGGCGCGATAAATCTTGCGTTTGAGCCGTTGGCTGCACGTTGCCTGGACGTTTAAGGACGCCTAGTATTTAATGAAGCTATTATTTTTAGTTCCACATATATTTGCCTGTATATATACGCAGCTTTATTATTGTTGTATATGTGTCGCCTTCATTACAACCTATATCTGACCTACTGCTGGGCTCAGGTGTCCTCTCACAATCTGAGAGGTACAGGCCATAGTCCACCGCGCTGGCTAAGTGCAAACTGGTGACTTCACACTCATTTGAGAATACTATGGAGAACTGTCAGGTGTGCAAGTTTCTTCACAATGTTTTCCTTCCCCGAAGCAAGTGATAATTAACTTCTAATAGGCACATAACTTTTTGAAAATTAGTGGTGCATGCAGAATTTGACCTCAGGACCAACGTTCAAACCACTGAGCTATCACTGACCTAAATGCTAAACAGATAACATTTAAGCACTAGACTTAACGATTGTACCGTGACAGTTACATCCTACTGTGGTTCTGTCGTATTAGGTGTTAATAAGAATAATAAACGCTTGTTAACACACTCATACCCCCGCATTAAGATTCCCTGTGTCGCGGGTGGCATGGACGACACTCAAATAACACATCACTAACACCCATAACCCGAGAACAAATATTTATCTGTGACATAAATATCTGCCCCGGCCGGAAATCGAACCCGGGACCTCTAGCTTCGCAGGCAGGGTCACTACCATAACTAGGCTATGGGGCCGTCTAAATAAGAATTAGTAATGTAAACGTTAACTTTGTTAGTGTAGTTTAGTCCTATTATTAAGTACTAGTTAGTAATTTGTCCCGATTGAAGATTCTCTCTGCTCCCAGTGAGGACAGGTGATCGCCGCTTGTATGTGTAATCGCCGACCAAGCACCCTTCAGACCGGCACACAACGGCCATAAGAGAATGTCATTGTTACACGGCAGATATAGGTATAGCTGTGACCTCCCAGGATGCACTAATTGTGAAATAAACCTTTAAATACTTAAGGGGATGACTTTACTATGCAAAGATTTTTTTGTAACTTATTATTTAGTATCCTCTCCGTGTCAGGAAATGGATCTTTGCCCGCGGGATGTACTGTTAACGGATTAATTAATAATATTTTTAGTACATTTTAAAAATATAAAATGGATATTGATGATGGGTGTATTATTTCAGTCCTGACGCCGAAGCATGAATATGTAGACGTTATTTAATTACTTTTGTTTAATATTAATACAACGCGTAATAAACCGGTATCCGGAGCAAGACGAGGGCCGGTGGTAATTGAACTATAATAAAAGTAATCGTTGTACCTCGTTCCGTCAGCGTACGGCATCATAATAATGTCCCGCGTCAACCGTCAGCCGCCAGCCGTCGATTCCGGCTGACTCCACAATTCCATTACCCAAAGTGTTAGAAGAATGCCACAACCGAGTCAGCCCGCACGGAGCGCTCGCTAATAGAATTGTACCGCGCTCGCACATACAAGGGAAATCCAGTTTCCCTCTCTTCAGGGGAAATCAAATCTCGTGGAGCGAATATCAAGTTGTAACTTGTAGTGCGATATTTCGCTGGGAAATACTTACAAGCGCTAAGGAAATCTCGTCGACTGATGTCGACACGGCGAAGTGATAGGGTGAGATTTGGATCCGATTTAAATATTTGGAGATTGTTCGACGATTTTGTGAGTTGATTTTTCAGTGAGATGGGGTAACGGAATATTTTTTAACTCTTTCATAAAAGTTAAGATAGTCACGCAACTTAATAAAAACTTTTAACATAGAACAAACCGACAGTAAGATAATTATTATAACTGAAAGTTCTAAAATAATAAATTAGCGTACCTACAACAATTTTTTTTTTATTATTATTAAACAAAGTAACAGTTTTCAATTTTAACGGGAATACATTTTCTTAAAGCTCATAGTCGCTGGTTATTATCGCCGTGTTTCCACTAATATTGTTTACATAAAATTAAGTCTCGCGAGTGCTCCACGCGACGGATAAAAGGAATCTAATGATGCCTCATTTATCTAAATCGGCTTTGCGGCGGCGCAATGAAATATTCATCGTGGATTACGTACGAGTATTTTTCCGCGGGGCTTACATAATATTTCCTCTTGGCCCGCACAGCGTTTATCATCATCAGATGATGGAATCGGATTGACCGAAACTGCGGAGAGGTAATGGGTCTCGTTGTTTATTCATACGTGGAGGACATGCGACGATTTCAACGAAACGAAAGCACCTACAGTATTAAGTTAAATAGTATTTAGCGGGGCTGTGCGTGCGGTTTGAGTACCGACTAAAAACACACTTTCTAATGTTACTACTTTGAGTATATTTATCTCAATTATTTCACAAACATTCTGGGCCGGAGGCTGCGAGGCTGCTAGGCACAGCTCGTTGGCTGTATAAGTATTTGTATCGTCATTAACTCCGGGTTAAATCCATTCAACGGCCCGTGTGGGCGTGATTTAGCAACACACAAACACCCACTACGATTTATTTCCATTCATTACCACATGTTTCGGGGAACGCCGTACATTAAACAATGGGAATTTGTGTCCACAAGTTTCTACTTAGTTTGTATTGTGGCTGTAATACTGCGAAATCTGTTTGTTAGTCAGCTTCATACGAACTCGAGTGGATAGACTATTTGCTAAAACTTTGGTTTGGGGACAGAATTGGTTTGTAATAAGTACAAGAAAATTCACGCGGTTTGAGTGAAGTACAAGAGACGCGTTTAATTGTATCTACGCTTTGATCAAAACCCGAGACTGCTGCGCTCGTCACGAAACTTAAGGTCTAATAGATCCAAAATAGTAGCTGACTTTTATACTTAGCGAGCAGTAAAGTTATCTACGACGGAGTAAAAAAAGGTTTTTTTGGGGCATCGAATAGCTGGTAATTTTGAGTCCCTTTACTAATTTTAAATAAGTTCCAAAAAACATAATTATAAAAAAATCTAATGCCACAAGTACTGATCCAAGAGTTTATTTTTTGATTTTATTACAAGTTTCGACGCTTATCTTTTTTGTATACCTACCGTTTTTGAGATTTGGGAAAAACGATAGTATGATTTATTTCTCGATATTATTTTACAACTTTGTTAATTGAAATTTATTTTATCTATTGATATTAAAGACATACGAAATAATTTACCACAGAAATAAATACTTAGACACAGTCATATAGATACTATGTCATAAACAAATATATACGTTTACTTCATTTTTCAGTTTCTTTTCTTTTTGTATGAATGGAATTGTACGTAAAGTAAAAGCTTAAGCGAAGCTAAAGAAACTTTACATATGAGCCGGTAGAAATGAAAAACACGTTTAAACTTGAGGTTAGGTTAACTTCGATGAACACGTTCGCGAGCTTTCAGATTTAAAGCTGCTCCACGAAAACTACTCAAGCGCTATTGTTTCGAGAGGCGATAAAAACGGTAAAATACTAAGTCTGAATAAACACGAAAAATGGAGCGACGCGGCTCCGAGAACGTTACGAGTATTTTGGATCGCGGCCTCTTGTGGTCTTCTTTCAATCACGGAAAGTGAAAGGCCAATCAGAGTCTACGAAAAGAAAGTTACGCTTTCTTGTTGACTTAGATGACACCGAAAGTCATAAAACATGATTGTACGAAAATGTTCTCGTGTCAAACGTCATGTGACGTGAGACAAGCTATTTTTAATTGACGCTAAATCGTTAAACAAATCACAAGTTCAAAGACTTAATCAAGACGGAGTGTAGCGTCCTATATAGATTGAAAACTATGAAACCCCAATCTTGGCGTTCGGTCGGTTTCCGCGCTTTAGTGTTGACTGTTCAGCTAAAGGACAAACAAAAGAACGTATTTAAAAAAAGAGGTCAGCAGAAAAATGTATGGACATTTTTGATGACGTCGATGAATGATGATGCGGAATCTAGAGGCTTAATTTAATCAAAGCACAAATTAATACCTACCTACTCAATAATATTGGCAAAGAATTCCTTTCTCAATTTTTTTTAAATTTTATTTGTAAGCGGCCAGTTCCAAAATCTTTTAGCATCGCCTCGTCAGTGTTTTTCTGCAAAATAGATCTGTGAAGCAATCGTTGAACGAGTCATCTATCATAATCTATCCCTAAATACAGGTACAAGAAAAGGAGCAAATACTCCTGTTTTATTTAGCGGCACCCGGTCATGGTCTTGAGATTAGCTGGGAAAACTGGTCGCGTTAGGTCTGTGCGCGACAGTTTATTGCCCAAAAGTAAAATTCTCTTGAAATATTAATTCGCAACAGGACATACAGCGGCTTGGTTTTACATTTTATATTATTTATAGTTTGATTCGGTTACAATATTACATTATTACGTTTATTAATATCACGCAATGTATTGGATGAATGCGTTCCTAGAAAAAAATATTGAAATATTACTTACGTTCCAAATCTACGAGGTTTAATTTTTTAAAACCTACGCTGTAGCGCCGACGGACTGAACACATTTTATCAACACTTTGAATATTGAATTACACATACAATTTTTATAATGGACGCTATGCAGAACGCTCGAAAACTGGTAAGCTTACAACAGACCCGTAAAATCGTAAAGGAAAGTATTCTCAGGTTTTTTTTCTTAGATTAGTCTAAAATTCAAATCGAAATTAATTATCATTAATTAGTTAGTTATTTTAAGGTATTCACAGCTGAACCCGCAAGCGAAGGCCACACTGATCGTAACTATTACTATAGTTATGACTTACTAGTCATAGCAGAGGCTGCTTTATAAATAACGTGGAGGGTCCTTCGATAGAAGATCGAGGATGAAACGTGACCGCCGCCGCGCCGCCGCGCCGCCCGCGGAGCGCCCGGGAACTAACTTTGAAAGGTCTCAAGTTAACGCGGTGTTGGGTTCCAAGATTTCGATTTTCGGAAACTTTCAGTAAATTTTTTTATGGTATTTGTCAGGGTAATTTGATACGGAAGAGAAATAATTAACAGGATTATGATGCAGAACAAAGCTAGATGTTGTGAGATCTGTATTTGATCGGATTTCTTTCATCTGCTGACCGAGCTGATGTCCTAGTAGTAGCGATAGAGCTGGGATGAGAGCCCCCGCAAAGATTTCAGTTGAAATCCTATTTTAATAACTCAAATTATGCGTATTTTATTCGCGGAAAATGTCAGTGTTTAGTAAGTCTTATAAGTATAATTATGGTGTTAATATAAAATAGTTATTCGTTACATGATAACTCTACTGTTCAAGGATAAAACGATGTCGTATCAGCTGGCTATTACTCAATAAAGCATTTGCAATGACTGTCGTGTACACAAGAGCAATGTCGCTACATCGGGTATGCGGGGCACTTCACATTATGCATTTCAGTAATTGCGGATAAGATTGAAGCGTTAGTCAATAACGTCAGATAATTTTATCTAACTTTTTTTGAATAATTTTAATTCAAATTTAAAATCTTTTACTCATAAAGATAGATATAATTTATAGATACAATTTAAAATTAATCTATACTAATATTATAAAGCTGAAGAGGTTGTTTGTTTACTTGACCGCGCTAATCTCAGGAACTACATACTGGTCCGAATCCAAAAATTCAGTGTTAGATAGCCCATTTATCGAGGAAGGCTTAGGGAGGATGTACACAGCGTAAGGCGTGGCGCGGATACGGCGCAGATATAACATAACATATTATAGCTACGTTGTGACGTGAAAGAGTAACAAACCAACACACTTTTACATTTATAACATTAGTATGGAAGTATGGATAGTATGGATATGCACATGAATTCCTTTCCTTTGATCCACAGTCAAATGCGCAGATGGCACCGCTGTCTTACATCGCTCAAGGAAGTTTCCTCTTAATAACATAAAGTGCAGCCACTTGAGCATATGCGAGTGGCTGGAGTGCTCAGTTGTGAGGCACCCGAGCGAGAGGTTCTGCCTCGCTGGGGGCCACTGAGACGTGATCGGAGCACGGGACGCGGATAGAGGAATAGGACTCCATTGTAGTTTGACTAATTTAAACGAACACGCAGTCTCGTATACGCTTAGCTGATAATACGTTGTTTATCCTTGACAATATTTTAATGGTCAAATAAATTAAAAAAAAATGGTTTTATATGGCTACATACTTTTTTGTATAATATACAAACGTAATGAATAAAATTGTTTAAATAATAATCTCGATAATTGCGAGTCATCCAAATAATTTGAAAACTTCCACGTATTCAGAACCAATAAATATTATCTATAACTTAATTATTACGACCTCGTGATTATATTCATTTACATTCATAATCGCCAACGAATAAATAATTATATCACAATGAACTCCAGGGTTATTGTGTAATTTGGTTCATATTTCCAGTATATTTTCAGTTAATGCACAAACATAACTACTGCATACACTCATCCTTCCGACAACGACGAATGATTAAAACGACACGACCATACGATGTGCCTCAGACATCAGGCAGAAACGCCGATGAGTACCATCACTTATCGGATAAGAACAAATCAAACCAACTTTTGCTTACTCCTATGGTTATACCAAGTTACAAGGCCTTATATTATGTTCAGGTTATTTTGATTAATGATTGACAAAGCCGATGTGTCCGGCACGCAGCAGCCAATATATTGCGCGTTAGAAAAATGTACTTCCGCAATCCACCACCGTGCGATAACCGCATAGTTTCAAGTAAAATCAGAGAAAGAGTCGTATTTCGGCGGCGCGTTATTTTTCACTGGACGACGATAAATCAGCCGCCGGCCGCCATATTTCAAAACGGGCCAATCCTCAGACGTGCTCATAAATTCCGACGTCACGAGCCCGGTGGCTGTATCTGAGATGTTAGTTTCAATTAAAACTGCTTTTCTGACTGCCGTTAATATTGAATAACGGATCAGATCGAAATGGGACTAAAATTAAATTCGGTCTGGAGATATTCATATCAGTAACTGGCATAATTAGGGGACCGGGTTCTATAAGTTTACCAAGAAATTCCAGAACGAAGCTGTTTCGCTCTACCTATTTACTAAAATCGGCGACGACGTTGCAACTGAAAGAAGTAGATTGTGTCTACTAATAACATAATCAAAATCAAAAACATATTCGTGTAGGTATCACTGGTACACTTATGCACGTCAATTTTTAATGCCAGACACACTAGGCGACAAATGTGCCGTGACATGGGTCGCCAGCGATGTCAGGCGACGTCAGCTGACGTCGCGAGACGTCGCCAGACTTCGCTTGACATGTCGCCGATACATGTCGCGGCACATTTGTCGCCTAGTGTGTATTTGGCATAATCTAGCGCCATTTCGGAAAGGTGCTTTGTCACGGAAAAGAAACTTCCCAGCACATCTTTTGAAACCAATTCATTACACGAACATTTAACTAACACTACGCACTAACTAGTACATACTTTCGTAATCAAAATGAGTGGTGCGGAAAATTACAATTATATAAATTAAAACAATTAGAACAGACAAAAATAAAGTAAAAATATATTAACAGTACTATAATCGGAATGAATTAAAAATTACAAATAAATTAAAAATACAATTAATAATTCAGCCGACTACTACTTACTCGTACAAGTAGGTTGATTGTACGGCACTTCCTCCTTCAAGTATTTACTGTTACATAAGTGTTAATGATCATACTAATGATGGTAATTAGAATTTCACAAATTACCATTAAATTCAATTAAGTGGCGGGTTAAGCAGCCATTTGCATATCCGATTAACTCGTTCACTTCCAGTGTGACGTTTCACGCCGCCTTCAGTACCGGGAACTACTGTACGTACCTACAACTTACAGTACCTACACAGATATTCATTATTTAAACAATGTCGATTATCTTTAAAAGTTATCATCATACATCATCATCACAACCCATAATTGTATCGCTGCTTGGCTCGGGTCTCCTCGCTCAATGTGAGGGGTACAGGCCATAGTCCACCACGCTGGCCAAGTACAGATTGGCAGACTTCACACACCTTTGAGAACATTGTGGAGAACTCTCAGGTGTGCAAGTTTCCTCACGACGTTTTCCTTCACCGAAAGCAAGTGATCATTAACTTGTAATACGCACATACATTTTTGAAAATTAGTGGTGCGTGCAGGATTTGAACGCACGACCTCCCGGTCGAGAGACCATCGTTCAAACCACTAGGCTATCACACTGCTCTTAAAAGATTTAGTATTGACTACTAAACATTACTGTGTGAGGTAAATGATATTCTAATTACTCTACAGTAAATTAAAAAATATATTAGAAATTTTACCAACAGTCTTCTGAGAGTTAATAGAATTTGAACTAAACTTAATTACAACTCAAAGCTGTCGGCACAATGAACTGTACACAGTTAATAAGAGATTCACAATTAAAGAACGTATTTATTATATTAACGAACATAATAATATAATAATTAAAGTGTAACATCTCAAAGATTTGCAGACGAACCAATATTTCGCGCCAGCGGGCAGCACTATACGTTCGTCAACGCCCCTTGATATTTCATTTGAACCAAAAACATGGCCAATTACTAAATCTCTAAATGGCAACCAAGTTCAGTAACTCGAGTATCGTGACATTGCGCGATAGTTCGGCTGTGAGGCGTGAAATTGTGTTTAATTTGGCAATCATTGCGTACAATCACTTTGAAATTACTCGATTATTTGATTCGTTTAACGTTCACTCTAAGAAATTTTAATATCTTTCAGCTATTTCATTAATATCTTATAATGAAACTACAGAAGTATTCATTCTATACATTTAAAATATTAAAAAAATACTTAAGTAGCAGGGGGTGTTACCAAATCAATACCAAACTCAAAAATTAAAACAAAAATGTCGGTATGTTTATCTGTATGTTTACACATCATGCAAACACTAGCGATTTGATCGGTATACGTAATAACATTTCAACATCCAACATTGGGCACTTTTTATCCTGGAAAATATTATTGTTTCCTTGGGAAATGCAATAAAAGTTGGTGTGGTTATTCTTTAAAACATCAACTAAGAGATTTCTACAGTAAATATTTCTTGCTTGAATTAAATAAACATGATGTGTTTTCCAGTTCCAGAAAATTTTAAAAAATCCAAAAGAATGTACGAAATAACAAGTTTTCAAACTTAAGAATATTACCACTAGCTACATCAACATACCTTTTACAATACAAATTCATGGACTTTTTAATTTCGTTCTACAAAAGGTATAAAACAGGGAAAAAACTCTTAAATGAAAAATACCTAAACTTAACGGAGTAACTACTTACATACCTATATTATAGGAGTACAGTACTCGAAACGAAGCGAGGACGGGCTAGTAATTAATATTTTAATTACAACTTGAATAATGAATTAAATAGATACTTTTTTAATGACATTTGGCAAAATGGCCTTTTTTCAAAACAATTATTGTGTTTTCCTTACTAATTGTGAATTCTGAGGGTATTAAGGTGACGCACATAATGTGTACATAGATAAGGCAAGGGTACATGTACCAGGGTAACCCCTGGAGCCATATCTTACACTAGCTGCCCGCCCTCGCTTTGCTTCAGGAAAAATACAATGTATGTTGCCCCTCTCCTATTCATCTTAGCGTGATGATATATAGCCTATAGCCTTCCTCAATAAATGGGCTATCTAACACTGAATAAATTTTTCAAATCGGACCAGTATTTTCTAAGATAAACGCGTACAATCAAAAAACAAACTCTTCAGCCTTATAATATAAGTATAGATAGGAGTCCAGATTTAATGGATCCGTGTTATACTTTTGCAATAACAGCGGCGGTGACGGAGCGGGTCACTATATTTTTCCGGTATTTTTCCATTTAGGATCCCCGGCAAGTAAGTCGTTACTGTTCCCTAACTATGGACTCTAAATAACCTTTTAAGCCGCATATCTCAGCGACGGCACCACCAATACTATTCCAAATTAAATCTTCATAAGTCATGATTCAAATTCATGATAAATTATGTAATGTGTGAGCATCCTATCCCTTTTAACATTTAGTTAATCTATAATAAATACTTTTTTATAATAAACCTATTATTATATCAACTGATTTTTTTATATACATTATTAAAATAGGAGACGTTCGATTGTACGCAATTCTATTTCATAAAATGATTAATAAGGTATTTTATTACATAAATATAAGCTTCGGAAATCATTATTATATATGTGAAGACTTATACACCAAAGTTCAAGAACTCAACTATAACAACTGAACTGGGTATAATATAATCCACGGGCCGACGGCGTCCTCGACAGTTTCTGATTAATATTTAAATTATTATTTGTAATTAAACTGAAATATATTAATCATCAATATCCTTAAAATGAACTCCATTGACACGCAAAACGAAAACACGGATATAAAAGCTAAAGCGATAATTAAAGCTTTACTTATAAGAGAAATGTATAAATGAAGTCACAAGGACAGAGCACTTCACATAAAACAGGGTAATTCCGACGTAAACACGAGTAAACTTCGCCGGCCAAATAGAAAAGTGAATAGCTCGTAAAACTCCCAAATTTTGCCGCTTAAATTTAAGAAATGGTTGAAGCTTAGTAAAAGGAAGCGAATTATGTAAATTTTGCGCCAATCTCTGTAAAAACATCAAGATAAAGTCGTGCAAATGTGTAGGATAATTTATTTTACTGTACAGTTGAAACGAAATGTCAGTACCTAACGTCGTACTATGTATAAAATACAGAAGGCTCTCGATACCAGACCAATGCAATGATCACGTTCTAAATGTTTTTAAGTACATAATATACACGTCCGTTATTGTGTCGTTACAGTAGCTCGTTCAATTGAATGCTCGCTTTTGTTTTCTTTAAACTTTGCAATACTAAAGATCGAGTATTTCCCGGCGCAATACGAACTTTACGTCTCTTTCATTTCCTCCGATTCGCATAACTTTGCAAATTGCTCCGTTTCGATGGTACTCTTCAAAACAATGCTTAAGAAACGCACCAATTTTTTGTTTGTAGCTCACAGAACTCGAGCGAAATTCACTTTTATGTTATCAGCAATAAGATCCAACCGAAAATGTCACCCGATTTCACGAACTAGGAGGATAGGAGCACTGGCTTTCTGTTGACACGTGTCATTACCAACATTATTGGATGAGAGGATACTTGTTTGAGCGCTTTACGACAAAATTCCGATACAAAGTTTGTCGATGTCATCCTTTGATGACACTTCAAAAGGTGAAGGATACTTACAGTTTTATCTCGTGAAGGATAACAAGTTGCAAACAAAGAAAAGTACTTTGCGTCCGAAGCACCTCACGTGACACTTCACTAACTGTTATCAGATAATATGGAACTTGTACACTACGCTGACGAGTTGTTGAGGGATTATCACAACTCAAAGTTTATGTTCAGGACTACAATGGCTTAAGTTATTTTTAATAACATTCACAGAACACTGGGGCGATCCTTTCACAATGCACTAGAATCACAAACGTATTTCGATTTCGGTATCGGCACGAATGGCGCCCAACGTGGGACTGCGAGTGAGCGAGTCAGGACGTCCGCTGCGCGCGGCGGCCGGCCAGTTACTGCCGGGTGCGCACGCCTGGACCCGGCCGCCCCCCTCCCCCGCCGCGCCCCCTCGCGGCTGCAATTCGGCACACAAAAAAATTACATTAGAAAAAACGTTTCCTTGTCACTGAGCTTCAATGATCACCCCTTAAGTCTTCAGTCCCGGTTATTAGTTAACGCCACTGCGGCAGTGTAACGACGCTGTTAGCTTGAGTAATGCGCGGCTCGTGTACCGTCCGCGCCGCTCGTTAATTTATAACGTTTTTGAATCGAATGCTTATGTAAATTCGTCCTTCAGCGGAAAGTCGAAGGAATTTTATTCGCATCCAAACACTCGAACATCAAAAGAGGCTGGCTCAAAGTGATTTTATTCATTACATAAATATTACTAAGGCGACAAGCAGACACCGTCTTCGCAGTGCCCTCGAGGACGATCACCGCGTTATCTTATATTTCTTTACGTAAGTATATTTGTTCTTTATTGACACTTTTCTTGTTTTATGCCCGAAACATTAGGAATCAAAGCCAACATTAGGAATCAAAGCCGTTACGAGTATGACAAAGTACTGTAAAACTAACCACGAAACATCACCTACGTAAGAAAAATCTAAGATTCCAATTCGACTACAAAATTCAAATGAATAGTAGTTCATAATATTTTAATTATAAATAATAAACAGTGATATTTTTTTTCCTTTAAAAAAAAAATTGTTAGTGACTGTCACAGAGAATGATCCAAGCGGTGACTGTGACCTGTCAATAGTTACAACCCTCGCTAATTATCAAGTCGGGCCACTGGAGCAGGTAATTACATTCATTTAGCGGAGTACTGTAATCTGAAAGCCTAAAACGCTCTCGGGCCGGCCGGCTCCGGCGGATATTACCGTAATCACATCATGTTTGAGTGCTTCATTAGTGTTAATTATTGGCCTTACATCTGATTCGTGGAATTAGATTAATTATTATATATTGATACTTAACTAATAGAAATACGAAGAAATTTCCGTCCAACTTGGTTAGTACCAATGCTCCCCGCTTGCCCCTTTTGACCCTACCCCGCGTTTTCTCACATACTCGGAGCGAAGTTCAAATTAATTACGATGTAATAGTTACTTCAATACAACTATTAGAAAGCTGTAATGAGTATAGATTTTTAACTACAAACAAATACTTGAATTTTGAAATTGTCCTGTAGGTTTTTTTTTAAATAATGTTAGGTCTAGTAACAAGTTTTTTTTTTAAATTCACAGTAAAATAGTAAGAACTTACAATATAGCTTCCTGAGCGAAAACAGCCGTAAACTAAAAAGCTGTGAAATGTTTAAACTGAACTTAAACTAAATTGAATGGAAGACGTTACAAATAGCTACGCCGTAGCGCTACGCCGTAGCACCGTAGAATCCATAGCGAGCGCTGCAGCGGGATTTAAGAAAACCATCACAACACTAATATTTCACTGCAAGACCGCTTCACTTCACTTATCTTCGATTCCGGCTTTCGGCTGGATCGCCGTCCCAAACTGCACCTTACTCACCACTCTTAGAGCTTATTTTAGATACACTAAAACTTATTTCATTTGAAACGCGTTAGGGGCAATCCATTGTTGACTTTGTTTTGTTACGGATAAAGATAAAATTTGTGTGTTTTACCGCTAACCAATTCTCACCTATACAATTCGCTATCGGCTCGTTTCGCACGCCTTTGTTCCTAATGTTCATTACGTATTCTCTCTACTGTTATTGAGGGTAGATATAAATTTTATAGGTTTTATTGTGAGATCGCGTCTATTGTGAAGATTCGATTCGGTTCATGTTTAGTTTTGCTTTTATTTATGCTGTCGGCTGAACACATCACTCAACTCATTTATGATGAAAGGCATTTCACTTCAAAAGAACCGTTTAGGTAACAACGTTTTTTATGTGATAAAGACAAAATAAACAAACAGCAATGTCGTCCGCGCCGCCCACACTCCTTCACACTTGCGGCAAACACAAACTGAAATTGTATGTGTTTGTTATTGTTGCAAGAAGCCGGTAACCATTCCGGTTACATACAATGTTCAATATTATGTTGATGTCGGAGCTCAAATGATAACAATAAATCGATATTGTATCATAAATTCATCATACATACTCATAGGAAGAAATAAAACAAATAGATTATAATACAGATACAAGTGAAATAGTTTCTACGATATTATTTTTCAGGAGTGCGGCGTTCTTAATTTTAATACAAAGAAAGGGTAAAGTGATTCTAAAACTTTAAGACTTAGTAAAACTTGCAGTCGCTGGGCTGCACGAGTCGGTGCGGGGCAAAATATTTTATGAAAAGTACTATATTTTTTTGGTGGAGGCGCTCTGCTTATTTAGTTTAAAATAAAATAATGTTTATGCGCATCTTTTGCTAACTTAGTCTTTCTTAGTTTTAAAGTTTGTTACACATAGAATAAAACGTATGATATGGATATGATACATTTTTATATTCAATACTTTTTTTTCTTCTTATTGAAAATATATTTGTTTCATTCCCAAACTCCACTTTTTAACGCACTCAATAATGACCACAATCTACACTGGAGCAGCGTGGAGTATGCTCTAGGCCTCCTCAGTTGCCAGAAGAGACCCATGGCCCGTAGTGGGCTGTAAATGTTGAATATCTACGCTTACCTTATTTGTCTGACCTTTGGCTGAACAGACAACAATAAAGAGCGGGAAACCGAAAGACCCCAAGATTAGGCTCTATTATTTTATGACCTGTACAGGACGCTACCCTCCGTCTCGAATTAGTGTTTGTGCGCAGTAGTATAGAGGTATTAAAACAACAATTAACATGAGCTTCTTATTTTATAGGTACTGATAAGGTAAGTGTACTCAACAAATAGAATACTACATAGAAAACTATTAACTCTAATAGGCCTGGACCAGTCCGTTGGAGATTAATGGAGACTTACCTACCTATTTTATTACCCATATCTTTTTTATTGTATTGTTTTCTTCATTACTAATTTGAAATATCTAACACAATGACAAGCCGTTGTAAATATTAGCAGGGTTTTATTTCCTACTACTGTCCAAAAATAACGTTATCTCAGGAAGTTTTTAAGTCAAACGAACGAACGAACAACGAACCTCCCTCATACTCGCTCGTATGAAGGTTATCTTGTATAGTCGCTGGTGTGATTCAGAATTCTGTACAACGCCATCTGTTGTTGCATCAAGTAAACCAAAAGTACGCAGTTATGCTCAGATGGCGCGCTGGTCCAATTAAGTTGTTTAAGATTTAAAAAGTGCTAGAGCAATTAAAAAATATTTTCATAATAGTGCTTTTAAGGTGTTCTATAGATTCCAGGGGTAGATCTTGTGCTGACACTGAAGCGAAGCACTGAAGAGCTAAGATGGCGGTTTGTGAATATCCGGACTGACTGACCAAGGAAGTGCCTTGGTGACTGCTGAAGACAAAATTGATGGCGTGCTTCCATGCTTCATAGATACGTAAACACAGAATTATTAAACAGAAGTCGATAAACCACGTCGTTAGCCTAAAAATGTTAATATACTGAAATAAGTATTGTAAGAGAAATAACGTGGTTACTATATCATGCACCGTGCAGCGAATACAACTACAGGAGTAATGTCTATATGTCTGTCTATATTTCCGACTGTAATCCACCGCACATCGGCAATAGTAGCCATAATCCATTGTTTGCCTATTTATCTCATTTGAAACCGTCAAAAGCGTGTTTGTATATAGAATCCACAATGTCCCAACTCGTGTTTGCCAATGATTGAGCGGTATTAAACAACACCGAGAGCCGAGTTATAACAAAAACATAGGTACCTACAAATTAATGGGGTTTGGGATTTCACTGTGAACTTAGGCTTATTCTACATTATGTGTTGCAAAATTTGGCTGCTTGGTGCCAATAAACCTCGGAAACTAATAGACCTCATTGAAACTCTGACTATTTGGCCTCAGTTTGGTGACTTATAAGAATGTTTCGGAAAACATTAAGTATGTCTAAATTGTTATCGCTTAACAACAGTCGATAATATTGATAAATAGCCCTTAGTAGCTGGTACAATACGTTGAGAGTCAGTCTCCTACAACGCACATAACAATATTTTTGAGTTAAGACTCCGCAACAATAATAATATCATGAACTAGTTTCCACTCGCGGCTTCACCCACATGGAATTCGACCGATCCCGCGGGATTTCCGGGATAAAAACTATCATGTATTAATCAAAGTTACCATCTATGTGTGAGCCAAATTTCATGAAAATCGATTCGGCAGTTTTTGCGTGAAAAGATAACAAACAAACATACAAACTTTCGCATTTATAATATTAGTAAGATTCATGTGGACCTGCCCCGAGCGTGTATAAACATACTCGTATACATCGGACGCGATCACTCCTCAGAGAATCATTAATTTCCGTATTCGTTTATGACTAGTAATATTTAGCGTGCAGTAGTTCATTCCGTTCATTCGCCTTAGATACTGCCAATTGGTTGCACTCTGGGGAGGTGAGGCACTAATGAACAATGCTATTTCGTTCAGGAAACTTGAGTTCCAATTCTGCTTATGCTAACGGCAGTTCAAAGTATCATACACACATTAGGTATGTAAAATATAATTAAAGACTAAAACAAGAAAATCATATAATATAATTATTATGTGGACAAATGAGTTATTATCATGTTTCCTAAAAATTATTTTGGTGGAACCCATAAATGTAGTAGGTTTTGTATAGCCTGAGTTTCATTCAATCATAGTAATTCAAGAGCACTCTGAGTCAACTAGAAATAATAGTCATGAAGTCGGCAAGCTTTTAAGAGGCGTGGTTGCAAGCCCTTCGTTAATCAAGGAAATGCTATACAAATAATAATTAAAACGAGATTATTAAAACAAGTATAAAATCAGGGGCCTGAAAGTGCTACCTTGTCTCTCTCTCTCTTGTCTTGTACTCTTCATTAAACATGGAGTACCAAACCAGAGTACCAAAAGTGGCCAAATAATACCGAAGCAATAGACGTAACACCAACACATATTAAAAAAGCCGAACCAATTACCATCCAATGATTTCACCATCGACTTCCCTAACTCTGCGGTTGGAAACTTTTAATTTGCGCTCGACAGGCGCTCCGCGGCCTGCGACTGCGGCCGCGGCCACTGACCGCTCATTTGCCGTTGTAACGCTATTTGTTCCTCCCTGGAACTTGTTGGTCGCGGCGGACCGACGTCGGTGATAAATCGTGGACAGAAAAGCTGGCAGTCTTTTTGTATTGCAAAATAACAAAGGATAAGTGATAGGTCTATCGCCAGAGACGTCACGGCATCGAGCAATCGTCAGCCTTTAAACATCCTCTGTTGAACATAGGCATCCCGTAATCTAGACAACACAGACCGGTCCTTCCTGTTTTTAGGTCATTAGTCTAGGTAGATTGTGACCGAAGAAGTAGAAGTTTTACTTTGGATGGACAGTTTCGATAGTCGTCCAACTGTTTTTTTATTTATCTAAATATACAAAACTCAAAGGTGACTGACTGACTGACTGACATAGTGATCTATGAACGCACAGCCCAAACCACTGGACGGATCGGGCTGAAATTTGGCATGCAGGTAGATGTTATGACGTAGGCATCCGCT
>DWKA01000128.1:0-21990 GCA_018249155.1 Panoquina ocola ocola
AAGCTGAAGAGTTTGTTTGATTGAACGCGTTAATCTCAGGAACTACTGGTCCGATTTGAAAAATTCTTTCAGTGTTATATAGCCCATAGGCCATATTACATCACGCTGAGACGAATAGGAGACCTTTTTTCCCGAAGCGAAGCGAGGGCGGACCACTAGTAAACATAAAATTTGGTTTATATCAATGTCAATAATTAATTAATTATAGTGCGTATCTAGTCACACTTTCAAGAGATGCTTGTTAGTACTGCTAGTCTACTAATGTACACTGGATCATCGTGGTAGAATATAATTTAGGCGCCCCTTGAGCTCCCCTACTATAATGGGTTGACAGTATCACGTAACACCAGGGATCGTAGTGCACGATTATATCAGATTTATTTAATGAAGATATTTTAGTAATGCAATGATGACGAATTTTATTTTAATCACTAGGAACTATGTTCCGTAAAAGGATTCCGATTACGCAAACATTACAGACACGGTACAAATGATTACATAAAACAACATTTTGTCATTGACCGCATTAGTTTTCGCGAATCAGGGTTTTTATTACACGTACTATCATCGTTTATCGATGTCAAACCTGTGCAAATTTGTATTTACGGTGTCCTATGTCTCTTATTGCATAAAAACTGCATAATAGTGTTATGTAAAAACGATAATAGATTGCGCAATATTAGAAAAGTATGGAAATACTACAATAACGAAGTTCCGTCAATTATAACTTAAGTTTAGGTGCATTTCAAGTGATATCTCTCTCGAGTTCGTGTCACCTGAACGCCATCATAACATAACGTTTGTCATCTAATGATAACAATCAGTATGATGATCAGATGCTTTACGTGCTATCCGGAGCTCGAAAGCATTGAAGAAATTTTTGTCACTAGCATTCACCCATCTTCGAACCGTGCTCGAAGTTGCTTAACTTGGTCGATCACTTACGATCGAAACAATCCGCCAGACTAAAAGCACAGACCACTGTAATAATCAATTCCAATGAATTATTATTATTTTGTTAACTCTAATTTTATATCAATGTTAATTTATGAGGATATACCGACATGGAATAACAGCATCATAATTATGATAATGTCCATCAGTTAACATAATATTCTACGCTGTTACGTGCTTTATTGCCCAAGTTACGTTAAAGACATCATGCTCGAAACTAAATAATAATAGGAAAGTAGAAGAACATTTCAATTAGATCCTTTCGAATATTCTAAGTCTATTCTAACGAAAGGCAAACAACTTTCTTTCCAAGTAGGTACTTTCTTTCTCTGTCTGTTTGAACTAATCAGAGATTATGAGCATCGTAATTGTGCTATTGTTCGTGACTCATAAAACAATGATTATTGAAATACATTATGAAGATGTCAGCCGATGATCAAAGTTTAATAAGAAAAGTACGCTCGAATAAGCAAATATAATGGCCTTAATGATATGAAAGACAATGGGCTCTTCTGGGCGCGGCGTTAGCGACGAAAACGCACATATGCATGCACTGCCACTTGACTGGAACTTGACTTCGCTCTAGTGGATTCGACGATGGAAAATATCTTTTGTTATTCTTTTGTTCAACCAGCTATTTAAAATGACTTCATACGTTATACCTATTACTCATTGCTAGGTATTATATTGTTACGGGATTTTAACTCTACGCAATTTTTAGCTGTTTTATATTATGTTAATTTTATTGAAAATAAAAATAAAAATATGCAAATAGTAAGTTCATTACTTATCCGTAGACCACATAATGTCCTTATCCAGATTTTAAAACAAGACTTTGCTCCAGATTGCCCGATTTGATAGCTATAATAATAATAATGATCTGAATAACATGCCTTTAGAGTATATTTAAATAGGAACAGGTTGTCCCGGTAAGGTATGAAAGTCTTGAATGGAGGTGTAATCAGCGCTATTGAGTGGAGTCGTCACCTGCGGAACTCGTTGTTATTGTGAGCGATCGCTCGCTAGGCTCCCCATTAGCAAGCCGGTAGTGGGATAAACGTTTTGAGATATATCTTAGAATAGCGCCACATAACTATCACCAACATACACATGAAATTTATAAATCACCGTATGTAATTTTTCAATAGATACATTATTCTGCTTATAAATAATCTCTATCAGCTCTTAAAATTGTCCGGTATGTGGCAAAAACCAATGTGTGGTATTTATGTAAATAAACGCTATTCTGAAGTTGCCCCGAACTTACACTGTTTGTTTCTGTTACTTAATAAATCACAGGGCTATTTAAGGGATCGACCTTAATCGATTTAACAGTTTTGATAATTTTATATACCTACACTATTCATATATTTTCAGTATTGCCATATAGGTGCCTAGTTGATCAAAAATTATCGAAAAACACGAAATCATTCAATTAGGTCCTCAGAGAAACATAAATATCTATTGACAGATATGGTTACCCTACTGGGAGCTGAATGACGCCGCGGGACTGCACTCATTCTCTCACCTATTGAATTCGTGAAAACCGAATACGATCGCTGGATTTGTTTAACGACCAGTTCCTATATCGGTTGATACGAATAACTTATTTTAAGTGACTCCAGATTATACAGTTCTGGAATACAGCCTATAAGCCTAGCTATCTAAGAACCTATTTCATGAGCCTGCACTGCTCTCACTTGAACAAATTGAAGATTTATTGTATTTAGTCGTTAAACGATCAGACGATGGAGTAATCTAATATTCAGTTATCTCCGTCATCTATGAACATTACCAACAAAAACATATGTATA
Source organism: Panoquina ocola ocola (assembly GCA_018249155.1). Taxonomy (NCBI): domain Eukaryota; kingdom Metazoa; phylum Arthropoda; class Insecta; order Lepidoptera; family Hesperiidae; genus Panoquina; species Panoquina ocola. The sequence goes on from DWKA01000128.1 coordinate 2,769, forward strand.
TGTAATTAAATAAGAAAAATTCCGTAACATTTTTAAATGCTTTAAGAAACGTAATAGAACAATTAAAAAAAAACTAGACACAAATAAATCAGATGAAAACAAAAACATCTTGATAATCACTTTAGTGACAAATATAATTTACAGACACATGATACAATTGATAGGTACATCGTGTTGACAGGAGGAACAAAAATATTATTGTAGTACTCGATAGTATTGATATTGAGAAATGAGATGACGCCAACCAAACAGACGCTGAGACGTAGGAAAATATTATTTTAAAAATTGAATGGCATATGTAAGTAAGAACAACTGAAGGTCGCAAGAAAAAGAGTAAACATAAAGTACTCCAGTAGAAGTCGTAAGCAAAAAATCTCAATTGACGTATTTAAATATATACCGGCTATACATCTCTGTACACCGGACACATGTTGTTGCGCGACCGGAAACACTTGTTTGTACGGGTCACAGCTATGACTCTATTGGAATAATAAATTACATACTTGTATTTCAATTCAAAGGTGGGCCTCCGGACCCTCTGTCAACACGTGCAAGGAACGCTCGAGCACAATACTCCCTACCTCTTACGTTCCCGTAGCCCAGTTCGGTTCTTATTGCGTCGTTGCGACTTGCCGTTGCTCTCTGAACTGGTTGACGGCCATTACTCCGCGACTCACATCATTAATACTAATTGTACCTACCTACTTACTTGCTGAACAAATACTATTTACGTTAAAAATTCAGCATTCAATAATGCATATAAAATATGCATGCAACATTCGATAAAATAGATCTATTATAAAAATATACTTCATACTTAAAAAAATCGATCTTTGATACCAAGAATGATTTAGAATTAGTTATAATTTACTTGAGAAAATAAATAAGTACCTACTATAGAATGATGAAGTAGTATGACGATTTCAGAAGGATTTGTAAATAAGTAAGTATTTCACTTACTTTATAAATAAAAGTTGTGTGGCAAACAAACAAAAAATAAGGACAATTAGAAATCACGTTTAAAATACACATTAAAATACAAGATAAGCAATACCGCATACCTACATATTTGATTTTATGCAAACAAAAGCAAAATACTAAATAAATAGCAGTAACATACTCGGAAGTTCAATGCCACGATGTGTGAAAAATGCAACAAATTATGTTTAAAGTCTTGCGCAATGATTTTTGTTGTCAACGTACCTAATAGTTTATGAACAGAGATTTTTTAATGCTTGCGCTATTTTATAAAAAAATATTTTAGATAAAAATAAACTTAAATAGAGTCACAGAGCTTTGCAATGTTTGTGAAGTCTTTAACGTAATATTATATCGAATCTTCTCCCACACCGCAGCTCTAAAGTGTTCCAAATAGTTCACCGACAGAACTGCATGGTTATTAATCAAACAATAGGCATTCCGTGAAACAGTGTGTCGGTAAGATGGTTGATAACAGTCCGGTAGCGACACGATGCAAACGATGGTGGGCCTGCGCACTGACTCACAGACAACAAGCATTTCGTGTTTATAGTTGAATGGTTTTGAATAATTGAAGAAGTTATTTATAAGTTTCCTCTTTAGAACCGAATCGTCAATCGTGTGCGCGATCGTAGCCGGATGCCGCCACCCTTCGGAAGGCATGCCTTCACAAAGGCATTTAGTCTATTTAAAGACATCCTGCTTAGTGCGGGGGCCCGAGTCTTCTCGCACGTGCATCAAGTGTCCTGCGCCTGCCGACCTGTCAATTACTGTCACCCTCACCTATCTCTGCACGTTCAACGTCTGAACTGATAAACTAAGTTCACGTCTCGTTTGCATCGCTTCGAGGTCCGTCCATACAACAACAAAAGCTACTCTCGCGGATAGCCTGTAATGTAAAGACCAATGGTGCTTTACACAAATTATATTCAAATATCTTTAGTTTTATAAAGTTTCTTATTGCGTTTCTCTACATTTAACTTTAAGTCACAGGTTGTCAGTATGTGTAAGTGTATTCAAGTATGTACGTAACGATCATATCAGAGCGGTAAAGTTCATTCTCGTTCCGCTCAATCGAGCGACGTATAACTCAAGAGGTCTCAAACTATCAGAAGATCAAATCGAACAATATAATGGAGTAGAAACAATACACTGCGATTATAAAGAGCAGTGGAGCAGAGATTATGGCGTTCACATGAGCAAGAGAAGGCGCGGCCGCTGCCAAGCGCGGAACCTAATGATTCGGACATACTACTTGCGTCGGGTATCGCCTGGTACACTACAGTACAGTTATGACAGTTTTTAGTTATCCAAATTTAAATATGAACACGTATCATTAGCGTTTTTCTCTATAAGGGTATACATTTTTGTAGCTTGGTGGGTAGGTACTTAGGTAACATGATGTCTGCTTCTGTCTTTTCGTGGGAAATTTCTGGACAGTTATATGGCGAATACGGGAATACTCCATAACATCACGTTAACACACCAGTGCACTGCACAAGTATTTCAGAGTGGTATCTATACTAATGTTACTAATACCACTACACAACCAACGTGCATATTTGTAGTCAAAGTCACAGAGATGGACTCTTTGCTAACGACTCGAATGAAGCTGCGATTAATGACCAATATTTGCATAAAGAGAAAAGGAGCGATCGTGGGAAGTTTCATCACAGAACCCGATGAAATTACTTTTCTCTAAAACGGTGAACTAGGAAGTATACACTGATCCCACCAAGTTAAATTTCCTTACGATGTTTTGATAATAATTAACGTTCTTACCTAAAGAAATCATGTTTAAGCTAAAACTTGCATATATATGAACTGCGTTATCAGATATATGAAAAAGATCGAAAATGCCTGACAAAGTCTTACCTGGGGAATAACAATTACAAGTAGAGAAGTTGGGTTAAAACTGTCCACATGATAGTATCAAAGTGAGGATATAGCCAACAGTAAGTCAATCCACCTGGTGTGTATTGGCTATTGCAGTACATTGACAGCTGTATAAGCCTCATACAGAATTATAGTTCCTACTTAGAAAGACAGCGTCATTTGTAAGTTGTGTGGCAACAGGCTTTACCTCGAGCGATACTAATATGCTACTACTGCTACCAGTGAAAAATATTCCCTGTTTGTCATCAATTTATAGTTAGAAATAATTTCCTTTCATGTTTATTTACCACAAAAAGCAGTAATAGCCTAGTGGACTGAACATAAATGTTAACTGTTACGTGCGTATTACAAGTTAATTTACATCATACATAAATCATCGTGAGGAAACCTGCACACCTGAGAGTTCTCCATAATGTTTTCAAAGGTGTGTGAAGTCTACCACTTGATCGGCGTTGTGGCCTATAGCCTATACTCCTCACATCGTGGGAGGAGACCCAAGCCCAGTAATTATTCATTATTATTTAAATTGGTAATTAATATTTTAATGAAGACCATCTGACCACTATTAGACCCCAAACAAGTTGCTTCATTTTAGCAACTTGAACACTGGCTGTAAGTACGTAGGTACTTTATTTTTCTCATCCCTTTATTCCTTTACCGATGACACGTCGATGATACTTTTGGTGATGCTGATAATATCCCTGACCATTCGCATAAAAAAATGTATTTCCTTTTGACAAACAATGTCCTATTTTACACTAAAACTCAAATAAAAAAAATCTTATTCTCAGCCTTAGCAGATTAAGGTAAAGGAAGGTCAAGAACATGTGGTTCCGATAGTTTTTAAATTCGTGAGGGGAGCAGACAAATGGTGAGGTCGTTGCACTGCTTTTTGAAAGGGAGGGTTGTCACCGACGCGACGGGAATTGTCGCCTACGTGAGATTCAAAGTACAGGAGGGCTCGGAGTTCCGTCAGGGGATGCTCACACGCAGGTGAAGGGCTTTGAGAAATGAGGAAAGCGTTATAAATAGCACAGAATTTCAGTTGTTACGAGACGCTACATTGCATAAAAAGCCAAATAGAGCGTCTAATAAATAAATTTAAATTATACGCTCATTTTAAATTACTTGCCAAATTAGTTGATTACAAATTAATGTCGATCTTAAGTTTGATAAATTGCATAATTTATCGCGTAATACTCAATAAAATTAATTTGAAGCAAAGCTATCAATATATTTTGATATAATATTTATTGTCCTTGTATTTATTTTAAGATGTTTGTTATGTTTATTTATGCTAATTTCAATAAAATATGTTTTGTAATTTTGTGCCTATATTGTATGTAGCTAAAACTACTATGTAGCCTCAAAGATAATTTTATTACGAGAACATGAAATTTTGAGCAACACGTACTCGCAAACTTCAACAACACATATCGAATAATCAATTCAAACGAATGCCAAGTCGTCATGAGCGGTTCCCTTCTCAGAAATCACGAGTGACATTGTTTCCGGCATCGATTACATAAGTAAATCAATCAAGTTCAAATATCGCACTGTGTCCATCTTATTTTCTAGTTGAGACACTTGCATAATTGGAACGATTTGCACAGAGTGGCCGCATTGGGCACCGAGCTGAGAGCGTAAGCCGTTTGCCGTTACGCAAACTAACAATAATCGATGCTTTGGCGATGAAACAGTGAAATCGATGTTTCGCCCGCAAGTTACCGCATCACTCGTCCTATATTTAATGGAATAACTTATCACTTTGATGTGCCATTCATCATGTACTTTCGTGTTCCACTTTACAAAAGGACTTCGACTTGTTTTTGAGTAATAATGACAAATAGTATGCAGATAAAGATTGACGATTGATTGTGATTGGAATATTTCACTTAACTTGAATAATCAATAATTTTTTACTCGTCCCTTCAACTTTTAATTTTTTCCATTGACTGAATTAACTAAATGGCTCTGATTAAGTATTCTTGGGTTCTTAAAATCGTTTGCGTCAAATACTTTCCAAAGTTGAATATAAGTTGAATATAATATCGTGTTTAAATATAACAAGAAAATTAAAAGTATACAGTTTTTGACATGCTACAACAATTAGGTACATACGAGTACTTAATCGAAACAATGCTCTGTACAAATAATATCCTTTCAACCTACTAAAACTATTCTCTTTATCTATATCAACGTATTTTTTTTTGTATTTTTATGACGTTATGAGGCCTTCATGATAATTTAACGACATATATCTAACGATAACAGTAAGAGCAAACATGGCTTATGTTTAGGGTACTCGGTCAGTAATTGGATGTACAAGGGTCGAGGTATAGTGCATGCCCGCTAGCGCAATGTCTATTCGTATAATTGTACCACACAGGAAGCACAACACGATCCACTTACCCTATTATGACTGTATATTGATGACACTGTGGTCCAGTTGCTCGTCACCATACCTGCCGAGTGAGAGGCCATGGCTTCAACTTCCGGACGAGGTTGATATTTATGTAACTGATAAAATATTTATTATTGGCTTGTATACGTATTGTTATCATCTCCAGCAAAAGGCTATACTTGTACCTATACGTAATTTATGATGAATATTTATTAGGTACCAATTTATGTTTATAGATAAATCTTTATAAAAAACCTGTAGGTACTTACTATGATGTAGTATTATTTTTGAGTAATGCACTTTGGCACATAATTTATTTACGAAAAGTTGCAGTATGCTATAAATGCATAGATAACATCTGCAAATAGCTAAAGTTATTCTCGTAAATGGACCTACTAATGTTCACGGTCAGAGCACTCGCCTATTAAGTATCGTTGAACTGCAAACTAACAGCAACAACCGGCTGCATTGTTATAGACGTGTGCCGCACTAATAGACTAAAGCATTTGTATGTCATAATAAATCACTAAACTTGTAGATACCGTGTACCAATGTCAGTTAAAAGTAATTACTCGATAGCAATTACCGTAATACCTACTGTAAGCAACCGCGGTATAATAGTAGTTTGAAATTTGAATGTTGGTCTACCGAATGGAAGCTCCATGTTGGATAACCCCCCATTACCGTGGCTTATTAAAAACGATATCGATATGAGATATCAATTGTTATTAAAATTTGCAACTGTGAAGTAAGCAATATAAAAAAATTCATGCTAAAATTTTAATTGTAACTATCCACTTAGCCCATTAGCAGACAATTTCAGTGTTTCGTTTACGTCAAAATCCATGTCAACACGGAGATTAAATATCTGAATCAAATGAAATTAACGCTCGTTTAGTATCTCCGTAAAGAAAACAAGAATATTGAGCTACATGCGCGTAGTCGGAAGCGTGAGCCGGGAGCGTAGCGCTTCTTTTCATTTAATTGAACCACACAGAGAGCCGTAGTACCACTTGATTTGCTACACGACCATAATTCCTTGCGACTCTTATCTGGTAATACTATACAGCTCTATATTCAAGCTCATAACCAGCTTTTGCATGTCACATTCAATCAGTTCAAAACGCGACTGGCCGTTCTCATTATACTTACACAAATGGAAGTAATTAGATCCAAACTTGTTAATGTGGATAATGTGTGCAGATTAATACAAAACGTTTTATGACGTGAACGACTTTTAATGTAATGTTCGTTTTAATGTAATATTACAATTAAAAATACATACATTTCACATCATTCATTTCACACATTCATAATTTACTCTGTGGCTTCAATTACGTACGTATGGATATCAACACTGTACATAATCATTCACATTGCAAGTACTTACTTATTCATTTTTACTCTTCTATGTACGCTATTTTTAGAACTAAAGAAACACATGGTTTATCTATCCATAACATTTTTAATAAAATATTCTGACACCAAAGTAACTTAACTACTTGTCATGATCTTCTTTTTTGCACCGAATAATAATAACACCGAGTAACAACAGAAGTTATTATCGTAAAAAGTTAATGTTATTTCTTTATAATTCAACGATAGAGCATGGATGATTATGTCGATCAGTTCACATTTAAAGTATATTATTATTTTCTTTCTTACCCGTGTAGTTGATGTTGCGTACGCGACAGAAAAAGAATCGAAAGCTTATTAGGTAAACGTTTCTCTAATACATACAATTATACTACTTATGTAAATATTTTCATGTTAATATTCGTGATATAATTAACGGATTCGAACCCAGATCCTTTCGTGCGGAAGATCAATATTCAAACCACTGAGCTATAACTAAAAAGCAATATGGAGCACGGCAAAAGTAGATAATATCATTCACAAACAGGTACAATACAGCAGTAGGTAGGCAGACAACTTATTAGTGTTCCTTGGTGGTTGCGTGAACGCGTTCACGGCCGCATTGCCTTTGTCGGAGCCGCGTTGGGTGGGCCGCTCTATCCAGTACTCCACATTGCACGCCGCAGGTACCTCGCTGGCCCAGAAGTTGCTCTAAACGTTTTACGGGTCCACACGATGCGGCCCTAAACAAGTACAAGTACTTATTTGTACTTACGAATCCTCCTCTAACCTTGCTCTTTTATAATTCACAGCGTATCATCCACATGACGATGGACAGAGCCATAATAACTAGTGTTGAATCATAGTCCTCGTTTGGGTAAGTAGGTCATAGTATTTATCGTTTCAGTTAACGAATTAGATATAATAATTATTAACAGCTTTATTTGTATGATGATTAGGGGTACGGATAGACTTAAACATCTTGAAATGAAAATAATATTTTAAAGAAGCTTGGTACGTAGACGATAATGCTTCAATTTCAAATGCGCTTATCGTGAACATTAAAATGAAGAGGTATTTGTTAAGATACAATATACAGTCGACAAGAGAGCCCATTAACTTCTGCGATCTATCATAGTTCGGCTCCCAATAAGCACCGAGAATATGAATCAGCCCTAATATATAACGTAGTAATAAACACAAACAATTTCGAATTGTTCTATCGTAGCAACATGGCGCTTTGTCTGGGAAATAAACTAGACACAGATAATTTCTGTTGTCTTTATAGCCAACCGGTATTATGAGTCAGCCGTGATTGTTTAATTCACTGCCGCTAAACGTGTCACAGTACTTACTGTGTCAGCTTTTGGAACCAGGAAAATATACATTTTGAAAATTGTGTAAGCTTAAAGTTGAGAAAGTTCAATATTCTTAATAACCGAATATCTATAACCTTTCGTAGACCTAGGTAGATGTATGTTCCATTCTGATTCCATTATGAATCTGCTATATTTACGAATATGTTCTTAACATCTCTTGTATTAACAAGACCTATTACGAGTATGTATGTGTACAGCGCCCATCAATCCTTAATAGTCGATCGTCTCGCTGATAAAAGACAATTTAAAAAGTCAATTCTGGTTAGTTAAGAGCAGGTTATTGTCTTATTGGTAGCGTTTAGTAAGTTTTAAATCGCTTATCTGTATGTCTTCCGTCATTTACGACAGAAGTAGTTGTCGGCAGTAAACAGTGCTCGAAGTCACTTCAACGAGCATTTAAATGTTTGCAGCGAAACTTCAGCTTAACCTCTTGTTATGTTATGATTTGTTTTCGCATTCGGTTTAATTGCAAAGTTTATAAATATATTGCACATAGAATCTGCTTTCTAGTCCTGCTGAATAAGGCTTGACGCACGTCGTACTTAAATGGCAGTCATATTTATATCGTATCGTAACACATGTAATAAATACATGGTAAATCCAAATACATGCTTCAAAAGAAGCGACTACGAGTCACCTAAACTAGTAGATAATCGCGGGGGCATGTACCTGTTGCGTTGCGCGCTCCTTTCATGGAATATTCTTCTTGTTATAGAGAGCACACGACACAATGCGGGTTTATCTGGACGCATTATGAGAGGCATCTCCGCTTCAGATCGCGCGATAATGCTCGTCGTCGTCGACTCACAAAAGTGTATGCCGAGGCGCGCCGAATCACGACGCACCGGCGCGGGCGCACCGCACAGGCGGCGTGCGGCGTGCGGCACCACGATGTAAGGTGATCTCGAACCAAGTTGACCTTTGTGCACTACGGGGCTACGGGCAACCGCTGTCGATCGTCTTTGTCTCGACGCTCGCTTGTCAGCGTCCTCTCGAGAAGGAACTGTGTTGTCTTTCTCCAAAAGAAAGTCGGCAGAGATATCGCTGTAAGCATTGTTCAGACTTCGAGTTAATTCAATATAGTGCTGCTGTCTATCGAACGCCATTTTTGTTTAGCATTTCAATAGCTCTTATTGTGTTCACTGTTTGAGCTTTGAACGGCGAGCAGGTGTGTCTTGGGAAGTTAACCACTGGCTGCTTCGAGATTTTTGTTCAATGAGCTTTTTACTTTGAGAAATATTTATGTTGCTTTGTTTATTTTATTGACTTTTTATTACCATATGGTTAAAACTTAAAGGGAGTTGTTGTTCAATGGAAAGTTATAAAGAAAAATATGGTTGCAAGATTTAAAAATCACTGTTCAATTTAAACTCAATCCACCTACAGACCTACATGACTGAAGTACATAATGTTGTTTCTTTAAATATATACTTTCAATCAATATCACGTTACTGAGATTATTTGCTATACATACGAAACATATCATATAATAAAAGTAAGACAGTAAGTAAAAAACATGAAAAGATTTCACACGAAGGGTTATTCTACAACTATACACTTTAGTCCAATTTTAATAAATTAATTTAAGTAATTTAAAATTGTGTGCACATTAAAAAACTGTATGATGATGACTATTATGTACTTTCATTATTATAGCAGTAATTCCCGTATTCAATAGCGGGAACAATTAACCCTCTTAAATAGATCCCCAAACATTACATTACATTAACACAGCAATCCGATAGAAAGCGCTACAGTGTCAGTATCTGAAAGGAGTTAGTGAGCTATTGTGAACAATAAAACGTTAAAATTCCGACGGAGCTTATCGATGGTCACCCGTTTGAAATGAGTGATGAAAAGCCGAGATGTGTCATCGAAAATAAGTCGAGAGAGTTTTACATGGTTGTCAAACCCAACATCATTGTGGGGACGTGAGATCGTCGCCTTGATTCGTGGCCGTGCATCCGAATAAAGGCTTATTAACTTCATTCACATGCTTATGAACAGAGGCCTTATCTCTATAGAAACGTAAGGTAACACCTATATATTGTTACTTATATACGGACACACAACCTTCTCTTATGGTTTATTTAAAGAAACGCCAGTACATTTGCATATCGTGAGTGGATGTGTGTAAATCTCAGAATGAAGTTATGTGCATACTGATAGTAATTATAAAAGTGGAGCTCAAAATGCTTTTGTATCGAAAAAAGCATTGAAACAAATTCGAGTATCGAGGTCTCATATTACCAATATGTGGTATAGGCACAAGATAGTGGACCTGAGGATATAGGGCAGATTTATTTGGTACGAATTACTTTGCAGCTACCCGTGCCACGATATCAGACATAGGTTACTTATAATACAGTGCATAGGTAGGTACCTAATTCTGCCTCGAAATTAGTTTAATTGCTTCTTCTAACTTTCTTTTGGTTTCATGGCAAGGTAAAGTTGTAATTCACAGATTTACTTTTTTTTTATTTCAACTATTGTTTTTTGGCACCATGCAAACTCAACAGAAACTGAGGCGGATCTAATGCTAAAACATTATCTCCCGACTAACCTTACATATTTTTTCATGTATCTGAATCATAAAAGACTTAAGTTTTCTTAGAACCTTTAAAACACTCCTTTGAAAGTAAGATAACATAAACTAACTAAACAGTCTCTCTAAAGTTCTACCTGTGCCTCAAGAAGTTAATTGTCAGGATCGCCCATTTTAATTATACTCCCAAAACAAGGTGCCATTAATTAATCCTTCCATTAAAAGTGAAACAAGGGTAGGCAGGCAGAACGCAGATGACGCTCCACGCCGGCCATGCACTCCAAATCAACAGATGGACCAATTTCACTCGTGTCACCTCACCGGCCTTCTCGTATACAATTTATAACGGCAATACCAAGGAAACGGTCAGCTGGCATATTTTTTATATCATCGAGATCTGTTATACGATCGCCTCCCTTACTGACCCACATGCTCTATTATTCCATCAAAATTCGCATTTTTTGTGCAAAAACATGTATCTGGTCGACAAAGTAACCATTTCACATAGTGGGTACCTTAGAATATAAAATAAACATTGTTGATATTCTGATGTCAAGGACGTCAAACACTGATAAGTCGTACGATTGATAAAGCTTGCGTTTGTTTAGGTTCTACCTACATACTTTATGTTGTCGGTTTGTAATTTTGAAATATTCAATACCAAAATTAAAATGATCAAATCACTCTTAAATTTAAAATAATACTCAGTTGTGACTGTACATTTTATAAAGTTTCAGGCCCCAACTGCAATCATCTCGCGCGCGATCTGTACATTCTTTACATTACATTACATATCTATAGCTTTTATAATCTTAGATTAAACTTATCCATTACAAAAATTAAATCTTATATCGTACCGAGTCCCCGGTTTTATCTTGTCAAATTCAGTTTAATTAAGAAGTAACATGGGAAACACCGATATCATAGCAGTATTCAATGGGTATTTAAATAAGCGCGTGCAGCGGAGATGGTCGTAAAATGAAATAGCTATTTAATTCCGTGATTAAACCTCGAGAGTGTACAGTCATTTTAACATTTTTAACGTGTTTAATATTCGCATAATTTGGTCACGCACCCAAATAAGCCGCGTGGCCACCGCGCGGCGAGGCCCGCAGCCCACATCGCGTCGCCCGCGACAAGGGATATCTTTGTGAGGTACGAGGTATTACATGAATGTGTAATCAGAGAGTTTATTGATCGCCGCAAGATTAACTCCACTTCGCATTGTCTGACTTGGCACGTCTTAAATTTTCCCTTTTTGTGCCAATAACTTAAGGAATTCACGAATTAATTTTTTTCTTCACCTTTATGAATGTCGCCGTTTATCACATCAGGAAAGAATTATTCCTCTTTATGTTTCGCTTTCGTAACTGCTTTTCAGATGTAAATTGTTGTGCTTTATGACTATCTGACGCCTAAAATAGAATTTATTTAGGCAAGTAATTTATGTGCTTATGTGTGTGTAATACATGTATGTCAGTAGTTTGTCATAGAGATTAAAAATATCACTAAGTCCTAATTATCTTTTACATATAAATTCGTAGCACAATGGTACAACTCCTCATTTCTCGTAATTGTATACTTGTTAAATTATATGTATTACAATTAAAACCTTTGAGTGATCAAGTGCGTCTTTAAGTTGAAGTTTCAATCAAGACTCTACTTATAATTGGTGACTTACATGTGGATACAATTTAAACATACTCGTACCTACAGATATCTGCCTTTTTGTTTTCTTATGATATAAACGAATGAAAATATTATTTATTAAGTTAATGCGCTTACTATAGGTATTACACTTCATCGCCACTTATCATCAGGTAGGATTATTGTTAAGCATGTAGTAACTTATCACAATACAGCCTATTCATAGAGGAAATTCAACCGTAATTCGATTATTTAATTAATGGCTCACTTTACATTGACACCGATGAATGTTTTATTTTATTTAATAGATAATAATTATATGTATTTAAGGTTGATACATATTTTCATAGATATAAAACGTATCTTACTTGATGTCGTAGGCCGTATAAAATTTCAACCTTTCCAAATCTAAAAATTCAACATGTGTGAATTGTTTTAAAGACACAAACGTTTTCTCTTAAATAAAAAAAAATACGAGTGGTTATTGTACAAAGATAAATAAAACACCCTGAACGTTACGCACGCAATGAGACGTCAATGAATTAGATAAATTATTATCACTGCACTTAAAATATTTAGTTCCCATAGCAATTACGTTATTCGGGGATACCATCCTTTTTTATTGAAATGTGTGATATGCAGGGGTGGCGAGGTCCCACGTGTCCCCGCACGTGCCCATCACGCGGCCGGAAGCTTTCCGTCGCAGCGCCATTTGCCGCGACCTTCGCCAATATCTGTTTATACTCAAAGGACTAAGTCAATCTTCCATTTCATCTTCCTTTTTTCAGACGATAGATAACAGGCATAAACAATTTTGAATTCAAAATACATCATACAATACATAAGACTTATTATATGTATTTACATAGTGTAAATGATGTATTTTCGTTATGAGCATAAAATTACTATCCCGAAATTGTAGCAAATGTGGGTACCTGCTGTTGTCAAACAGTGATTAAAAATAAAGTCAACTGTTTAATGTTTAACATGTAGATATACAACAAGCTGGTATTAATCCAGACAGCAATAGGAACAAAACAAAACACTCGGATACCAACTGGAATAGATCCAGTTCTTTCGTGGCGTGTCACAGACCTGCTGTGTCAACTGCACTTTGCGAATAAATTCTTACGTCTGTACTCGTTTATACTATATACAAATTAAGCTTGTCCGCATACAAATAATAATTATTCGCTTCACAATCCATGACAATCCACTATCATGCGTGTGAGACATCTGATTTTGATTTCTTTTCATGAGCTATTTTTAGGTTTTTGTAGTCCGTTATGATTCTGTGACTCTGATGTCACCATATTATTATAATGACTATTTTATTTATGTTAATATTGTAGGCTTTTTAATTGAAATTATCAAATTGTAATAAAATTCTCCATGGTTTCAGACAGCTGTTGTTTGCAGGTCGCTGCGCAATAATGTATTAAATTAACATCCTGTTGTATAATGTTATAATCCAATATATTTGCATAGGAACTGTTGACAAAAGTGTGCAGATAAGAAAGACAGGTTAAGGTTGGTTATCTCGAGGTGGGACGTCCGCACGTCCTCGGAGTTCGGACGTGCGCTATCGAACTGGCACGCTTCTGAATATCACATCCCCGATCACGACCATACTTGAATATCGGTCACCACGTGATAAAATTTAATATTCAACATTTCTTCGATCTTAATCACTCTTTCTCAGACGATATTTATTGGCCACCTAAATCTGTACAATCATTTGAAATGATCATGAATCTTTGGCTGTAATAAAATTATACGTATGACTATTTTTGTTTATTAAGTTCCATTTTTAAAGGTAACCCACTATATCATATGTATTTCCAAAACTTATGTGGAACAACTTAATGCTAAGGACATTATCTACCAGTCAACCAACATTTCAGGCTACGCAGAGCAACAGCCACTACTAGATATGAATAAATAATTTTGTAGAGAAGATAGAGACACTTACTTGTACCTAGAAACAGCCAAATGTACATAGTTTGGATTCAAATAGTGGTCTTTGGAAAATAACTTTGATTTTTAGTAAACTGAGAATGAAAATTCATATATTAACAAATTATGAATTCCCATAGATTAACTCATAAGAAAAGACGTCAAATACTTAATTTATTGATTATGTGATGCAACTATCACAGTGCGATTATGAAAAACATTTTTATTACAAAGTATCGTTTCTTTGAAATTGATGATGTCTCAGTTGACGACACGAAGTAACACGTTTTGACGAACGTGCGAGCTGAGTTACACAATTATTCTGCGCAGTTTAGTGAATCAGCAACACGCGAGACGCCGCTGAATAAGCTAAATGTCCGATCTAAGGGCCTTCTACAAACACTGAAACAAAACCGTTACCGCGAGCCACGTGACTGACTCCTCTCTTCGAATTAACTGTGACGTTGACACACAGACAAAACATTATCAGGTGCGTGGTCATCGTCACGATACTGCAGATGTCAGCTATATAGCTAATCGCGAAGAAATCAATAAACCATCATCTTAGCTAGCTCTTCCATTTTGCAAGTTAATTATTAATTTCAAACCATGCCGCATTGACGATCGATGCGACGCGATACTTACAACGCCAGACGACCATTAAAAGCGTCCTAAGTTCAATTCCTAGCGAAGCAGAAATTTGAAAGATGACTAATAACAGAAGTTTAATTCTGTTTTCAATCTAGGTACCTATGTGTGTCTTTGTGTGTTGTTCATAATACCCACGACACCATCCTAGAGTGGGACTTGAATATTAGAGGGTGGTAACCAGGCAGTTATAACGTCCCGGTGTACCAAGGGAATTAGAAGTATAAAATTCAGTAAAGTGTGAGTTTAAATACACAGCAAATAATATTAGCGGTACCGACCATCACTCTTTTCTGCAACCGGCATCTCCGACAAGACAAGTGGTTTATAAAGATGGATATGTATGAATAAAGGCAGAGGCGACCCGCATATGACTAGCTCTTCGGGAATTCACCTTCATGGTTGATACTACAGGGTACAGACAGTACAAATACTTACCATACCTACGTACAAGAGTATTGTCAGAATTTAACCAAACCAGAGGAAGTATTATCCTTGTTCCTAGTTTAACAAGTGGCCCACCAGAAACGGAGGATAGTTTGGAGTCTATGGTAGATACATTCTTTTACATCTAAACGACTATGAGAACAAATAATAAAAATATAATTTTTCAGTTAATTTATATGTTCGTATAAAAATCAAAGATATCCAACATCTTATAACAATTAAACTTACATAAAAATAATACAATGCTTTTTTAAAATATAAAAACGATTTATAACTTTATACGGTATTCAGTTTTACAGCTTATCTCGGCGTTAGCGAGAGTAACAAAGCAAATCTGTACCTGTACACATCTCTGTTTGTCATGGTTAACTGGAAACACAACAGTGTGATTGTTCCACCTTAAAGCTTGAACAATAACCTGTTTCAGAACGGCGTCGGATTTTTTTCCAAAATGCTCTTTCATTCGCATTCAAAAGCTTAATGGAATTTCGCATTGCACCATTCGGTGTATTGTACAACGGCGCGGAATGTGGATAAAATCAACAACGCACTAAATCACACATACCCGTGTTTTCAATAGGTTGTTTGGGTAGAATAAAAATTTTAGATTCTCCGAGTTAGGCTTAGCCGCATCTTTTACGATAAGAAAATTTTAGATTGGTAGTTTTATTTACCAATACAATATTGTTAGTACACCTTGTGGTTAAGTGTGTTGTGTGCAAGGTGCAGGTAGTGTCAAGAAATAGGTAAGAACATAAATCTGTTAGGTTCGAGGTGGCTGCGCGATGTTCACGCCTACAGACTTGGTCGGCGCCCGCAACAGTCGCAGCGTGCGCATGCGCCGATCTGCACGTTCTTAGCATATCTGAATCTGTCTACAAGCGGCGGCGCACCACCGCTGCCTGATATGGGCAAAAATTGAAACACGGAAAGCACATATCTGAGTAGGCCTCTGCCTACACATAAAACGTTTCGTGCTTTCTTTATGTTTCGCCTGCGTAAGGCGAGGAAAATAAAATCTCATGACCGATCTGAATTCCGAGCCTGTTCCGAAGGTGTATTAAACTTTCGATTGCATTATACTCGAAATTTACATAGATACCCATTGTCTATTTTAGGCAATGTTAACAAAAACTAAATGTTACTATTGTTCATATTTGTAACATCATACGTTTGAGGATATGAATTCGATACGTATTTGAACGTGAAAGTATTTGCGTGAATATGCGGTCGGGACAGGTAATGTAGGAGTACATAAAAACCGCATAGCATGATGTAAAGATTTTGCGCAGCACTACCTGCTGCCGTAATCCCACGGCCTCGGCGCCTTAACAGGTGTGCACCTGAGAGTAAACGCGCTTTTTCATTAAGTACCTCTATACAATCAAACAAAACGATCGACATGCTCGCATAAGAATGATGCCCGCGGACCATTCATCGTTCGACGAGGAATTCCTTTATGTTCGTTGATCGCTCCTTGCGCTTTTATTATTAATAAAGCGATTCATTACTGCCTTAATGACATCATCCTTAACGCGGGTTGGTAAAAAGATTCCAATTTTTATTACTCGTAAATGTTTTTTACCAGAGATTGGGAAATCATAAAGATATCTAAATAGATTATATTACTTAAAACTTTTTCCAGACTATTTATGTAACAATGATTTTGATAGATTTAATTATTTTGATAGATTTTATGTCCATACTAATGAATTTCAAATTAACCTTTCCTAAGTTTTACACGCGTCTATAACTAGAGGACTATGAACTCCAAATCCCCATTAGTTCTAATTATCTACATTAAGCAGCAACCAATGGCGAATTCGATTGGAGTTAATTTCAAGCTATAGGTACCTAGATGTATAAATTTCACACTAAATTCTACACATAGGTACCTATTTGATTTAAAAGAAAAGAAAAAATACTGTAACTAATTGGACGCGATAAGAATTCGTGACAGGTTATATGCGTTTTAAAATTTCTGTAATCATGGTCAATATACGAATAGGATGTTTAATCTTTTAAGGAATTTTAAATTAAATCTTATTAAAGAAGACGATCTCATTACCTTATAGGACTTCATTTCATAAACAGGTGTGGATTGCCATTTCGAATGTTGTAATATATAAATACTAAGTAGCTATGCGTACAAGAAATATGAGAACGTGATTATGACATTGATTTTTGTCGATTTCGATATTGTTATATCATGATTTGGTCAAATATTTCATGAGTTAGCACACGTGATGTTGTGGCCTGTATGAACTAGTCACAGTCACGTGTGGCTATTAATGTTGGCGTTGTCAACGATGATGATGTGAAACAGATGCCGGTTTTTGACCCCGAGTACTTAATGCTTATGGACAAAATTGAAAAAAAATACGTCGCCATTATTGTGTAATATAACAATAATTTATTTTTTTTGAATGGCTCACGTTTGACATTTTTATTGGTCAATCACAAACACAAAACACGCGATCAATAATATAATTAGTGCCGATACTAAGCAGTCTAGGGTCATTGTATCACACAGAGCCAGCATTCTCAAAACCGTAACTATAGTATATACGTACCTATATATCAATAAAGTTGAAACACCGATAGATGACTACTTACAATACTGGTAACAAACATACAAAAGTGATTCCGAAGAAACAAATAGGAGACGATCTTATCAACGATTATATGCCTGTAACATTTACGACTCAAAATAGCGGCGAACAATTTCCGGAAATTCTCCAATATTACAATTTTGTGCATCAAACTGAAGTTTCAATTTCAACTGAGATATGCTTCCTTCAACTTGTGAAATGTATGATCCGGCAACCTTGAACAATTTGGATAAGATAAGTATCTATGTGTCTATGTGTGATATAATATTCCAAGCTACATATTTACATTTACACAAGGATCTGTGAAATATCTTAAATAAACATACCGACAAGTCGCACTATTAGCTTTATACCATTTTATCGATAAATTTGTTCTTGATTTACAGAACCCATAAAGATAAATGCATAACCGTAACCTTGATCTAAACTTGTTGAGATATTAGAAAATATATTGAAATACAGGAACACATTACTTGCCTATGCCTACATGAAACTTGTAACCATCACAAAGAAGATCGACTTCCCACGCAACTTTCTCACGAAATCTGCAGATGGCTTATTGTGTATAATAAATGAATGGATTGAAAGTCCATTTCGTTACCTGCAAATCCTCCAGCAGATGAATCTATTTAAAATAATTTATACGCAATAATAAGTGTGCATCTCGCCTTTAAAATAACTTGCAGGTAAGTGCATCATCTTCACTTCACCTGAAATTGTTTCGTATTATTTCCATGTAAATAAGTCGTGAAAGGCAAGTCGAAAACATTTCTTATTAGGTAAATAAAGTAAGCAAAATGCACTCGGAGTATTTTTTATAAATTGTAAATCAATGCTTGTCTACAATACCACCTGATCTTTACCTGATAGTAAGCGGCGATGAGGTCTTGGATGGAAAAACGCATTCGCTTATTAAAAATATAAACACTATCGACTTGAAGACATCAATATTATAACAAAACAGATATAGTGATGGGGCCAATTTATTCCATTCTTTCACAGTACGCATAAAAAATAAATAACCTTACCTGAATGTGAGTAATTATTTAGAAATAATCTAAATGGCAAGGATTGTAGCAACCTCTTACACCCCAAACCCAAATGTTGACATACATAAAAATAAATATGTAGGTTAGGTATGATGTAATAATTCGCATCATACTATCTACTAAATAAACAAAGTTTATTTGTTTCTTGATCGGAAATCAAAACTTGGAAGTCTTACATGACTGGTCACCGTATATTCGTATTTAGAATGGAACATGGCGCCACAGCCGCCACATCAAGAACATACCTATGTATATTTTTGCTTAGTCGTTTTTATGAAGGAGTAAAAACCTTGCTTCCATAAAAT
>DWKA01000129.1:0-21952 GCA_018249155.1 Panoquina ocola ocola
AACGAATAAGTAGTGGCACATATATTGTTCATAGAACCATTCACATGGCATTTGTACCGCAGAAAAACGTACACGTGGCATTTGTACTGGAGAAAACGTGCAGGACAATGCCGTGTGAACCCAGGCTAACTCGACAAGTTGTCAGAACAATTTACAACAATACTCCGTATAATAATATAGATATATCCGGGTATAGACCAGGCTATGACTATGAGTAACGCCAACACGTTGAAGATAACCACGCTAGATATGTGAAATCAAAGTCATAGGGAAATTTAAAAATACATAAATAATTAAATAGTTATATAAAAGTTCGCCGATTAAAGGGAATAAATTAAAATCGTTATAAGTTTAAACTTATAATAGACAAAAATGTAGGTATAAAAGTAACAAAAAACAATGGCAATGAAATGGTAACAACAGTAAGTAACACTTTCCTATTATGTACAGTGATTATCCACCGTTCCCGTCTTCAATAAAGAAATTGATATGATTTAAGTTATCAGGCATGTACGTGAGTCCGGATTCATCTCGATGCCGAAGATTGTATCCCTTCCCGTAACCTGAAAATATGCAAAAATATTTCTTATATCGTCAATTGGTTTGTCGCAAAACCGCGTAAAGACATCGCGAGGCATGCGTTACGAATGCACTAAGCACTCAACACACACAACACAGTGATCATTGAGCATACACGTCCACATAACCGGAGACATGTCATTGTGTGACGTACCATTCGCGACGTATGATTCAGGATGTTTGTACGCGGCCTAAAACATGGCTCAACGAATGCATTCTGTCAAGTCGACCATTCAACACAAGATGCAAGAAAATATTTATTTTGACCGCAAAAAATATACATTTTAATTAAAGACTGCGCTAAAATATATTCCCTTCATTGAGACAAGGTATGAACGTTTCTTCATATGATATGGATCTCACCTAAATCCTTCATGAGTCTCGTAGGGGCGTTACGCAAGTGCAGTGGAACCGACGGCAGCGGGCCTTTAGTTTCAGATATAAATTTCTGGCATCGTTTCATTGCGTCGTGCACCTCGCGACTTTTGGGTGCCCTCGCGAGCCGCACCGCGCACTGAGCCAGGAGCACATCGCTCTCCGGCATTCCGATGTGCTGGCAACCCTGCAGGCATGCCACGGCTTCTACAATGGCATTCGGTTCAGCTAAGCCTGAAATGTACAAACAATATTAAAAAGCAGCATAAATTACATCATTATTTGAAGTGTGTAAATTAAGCCTTTTTGCAGTTCCAATGCGTAAGTTTCATTAGTGGTGCATGCTGCTGAAACCTTGACTTTAACACTGAGACTAGTTCAAATGCTAAAGGCTATAAAGCTAGCTAGAATAGAGAAGAATAAGCTATCTTAAGTTCCCTTCCCCCTCCCAGGACTGACAAATAGCTTCACTACATAGTATAAAATAAAGTCGCATTCTCTGTCTCTACATCCCTTTGTATGCTTAAATCTTTAAAACTACGCAACGGATTTTGATACGGTTTTTTTAATAGATAGAGTGATTCAAGATTAAGGTATCAGTAGCTTATTCAATTTGCACCCGTACGAAGCTGGGGCGGGTCGCTAGTATATAATATAATAATAGCTATACATTATAATTCTCACCTACATCCTCGCACGCGATGCGCACCAGTCTCCGCGCGACGTATAACGGATCTTCGCCGCCCGCCATTGCGCGCGTCGTCCAGTACAGCGCGGCGTTGTCGTCGCCCGCGCGCACCGCCTTGTGCAGCGCCGATATTATGTTGTAGTGCTCCTCGCCGCCGCGGTCGTATAGGGTGTGGGATCGCTGGAAACATTACAAAATAAATACTTTATTATTACTTTTTGTAACATTTTCGCATTTTAAGCCAGGGATGCATAGTTAAAGTTGTAGAATGTAGAGGGTAGATGGACAGAAAACAATTACAAACTACCGTCATAGTTATTTACATCCGTATAATACAGTTTTAGACCTAACATGGTATTTATTAATTGTCATTATTATTTATTATATTAACTTTCTTCTGGACCTCCAATAAAATATTATTCAATTAAAATATTGATGAAATATTATAATGTTTTTTCGTCTTCAATAACTACAAAACTGCCACCAACTATGATACAAGGAAATGCTTTAATGTACCTAGCTTTAGATTCCAGTGGACCTCCCATCAAGTATAACTACAACCTTACCACGTCACGAACAACAAGTAACTAAGTTTGATACAAGGAAATACTTGTCTTATCTGCATTGATGAACCTAGCTTTAGATTCTAGAGCTGCAACAAGTAACGATGGTCAAGGTTACCTTAATGCCTTCCTTCAAATGGTCAAGCGTGATCCGCGAGGTGGCGCTAGCGGCCAGCGCCAGCTCGAGCGCGCCGAGCGCCACGCGCGCGTCCCCGTCGCTCACCTCGCCCAGCCAGCGCAGCGACGCGCGATCTAATATACATCTTAAATCACATCACTATTTAATACTACTTATGCTTAGATACTTAGGGTCGATTCACACCGAAATGGCAGAGGCCGGCAGCGGCCGACAGGATACGAGCGACCAGTTGCGCTACAAGGCGCGCCCTTTTCGAGCTTGTCAAGCGATTTCGGTCTGCATAAGATATAGATAAAGTTTTAAATCATTTCATAATAAAAGTGATCGTCGCGCCGCTGCCGGCCTCTGCCATTCTAATGTGAATCGATTCTTAAAGTATGATTTGGATTCGATCAAACATCTAGGTATTAAATGTTTATTAATTCTTCAATTTGTTCGACTTACTTGTTTGTTTTAATTTCCAAGAATTTCTTCTCGTCTTTTATGTCATCGACGATGGTAGCGAGATCATTTTCAGTGACCGCCTTCTCTAGAATTTGTATAATATTTTCTGTTGTTAATTTCTCCATCACAACAACCCTGCAGCGGCTCAAGAGGGCATTGTTCAGGCTGAATGACGGATTCTCTGTTGTAGCACCGATAAGCGTTATTGTGCCATTCTCAACATGAGGCAGAAAAGTGTCTTGTTGCAATTTGTTAAACCTGAAAACGTCAATATTTCATTTAATTTATTCTTCATTTCTTATTTACAAAAGTGTAAAAGGTGGGGGATTCAGATTATTTGAAGAGAGTGAACAGGCACTATTTGAGCTTGCGTGCTCCACCTTAGATCTCATCGTTGCTTCCCATCAGGCAAGATTGAGGTCAAACGCACTCAAATTTTTTCATAAAAAAAAAAAAAAAATTTTCAATGGAGAACAAATAAATATTTTGGGGCCATTAAAGCTAGCTGACTATTGTAGAGCTAGAAATATGTTTAGCAATTATTTAACACAAAACTAAATTAATAGTACCTATGAATTTCATCCATGAATAGAACAGTTTGTCGTTTGAACTGTGCTTCATTCTTTGCAACCTTCACAACCTCCTTCACATCATTGATTCCCGCCATCGTGGCTGACAGCTTCACAAACCTCATGCTGGTAGATTCCTTACACATGCTAGCAATCACATTTGCCAAGGAAGTCTGAAAATTAAATTATATGTAATAAGTAGCTTAATTAGCCAGAATTTAAAATTTCTTTTTAAATAGAAATCATTATATATACAAAATTAACATACAAACATATTAATATATAACATTACTAAAATCTAGAATTATAGATGTTAAACTTTAATTTATAGCCCGCTTTCTTTACAAAACATTAGAACTGATTACCTTTCCACAACCAGGAGGCCCCCACAAAATCATATTCGGTATTTTCTTCTGTTCCAACATGGATCGCAACATTGTGCCAGGACCAAAAGAATTTATCTGGCCAATAATGTCCTTCATATGCTGTGGTCTGGCACACTCAGCTAAAGGGGTTGTTTTTTTAATATCTTTCTGTGCCTTATTTTTATCTGGCTTAGGGGATGAAACATTATGATTTGTTTTGATATTAGTACTTGATTGGGGCTTCTGTGGAAGTCAAATTGTTATTAATTTATATTATAACTTGAATAGAATCTAAACTAATATTATAAAGTTGAAGAGTTTGTTTGTTTTCTTGAACTTGCTAATCTGGGGAACTACTGGTCTGATTTGAAAAAATCTTTTAGTATTAGATCCCGTTTATCGAGAAAGGCTATAGGCTATTTATCATCACGCTGAGATAAATAGCAGAGGAGTAGCAATATACAATATTTTTCCCAAAGTGAAGCAAGAGCAGGCAGCTATATAATAATATTCCTTTAATTATTTGCATAACAAATAGTATACTAACATCTAACTTAGAACTAGTGGCCTGACTTGTTTCAGTTTTCATCTTCTTTTCTTGAGACATATTATCATCAAAGTGAGAGCTAGTTCTTTTACCAGTAGTCTGTTGTTTAGTGTTGAGAAACAGGCATTTATTGACATGGTGCTCTATTGCATCTGCACCAAATGGTCTGTCACATACAGGACATGGAACTAAATCTCCCTTTATATCTTTCTCTGAGGACATTCTATATCATATGTGCACTGTAATAAAAAAGTTATGATATTATAAGTTTAAGTATATTTTTTTCTAGTGTTAACCTGCTTATGAGGTACATATTCAAAAGGTACATAGTTAGCCTTTATTTATATTGTTATTGGTATTATTTATCTCTTCAAGCTAGTCTGGCCGTCCTTTTGCTATATAGTCACTTCTTTTCTTTTCTGTTATTTCCATAGTCGGCAACCCATCGGTGATGCTTTTGGTGTTGCTATGCTTTGTTCGTTTATTTACATTTTAATTTCGTTGAATTTCCCGTTCTATTTAATTATAAAATATACATTATGAAAAGTTATCAGCACACACGGCACACAGAGATGTTAGAAATAAAAGTTAGGTACTTATACCTTTACATGTAGGTACTTATTAATTATTGAATTATTTTACCTGATTGTTCCGTAAATTCAGTGGATATTGTAATAATAGTGGAATGTAATTTTCATCCGATAATCACTGTGAATTTTATTAATAAAAGAATAATCGACTTATATTATCATTTATTATTATTGTTTTGCTCTAATCTTATCTACCATATCAAAAAACGTAATCACAGATTATTTGTAACAACATAAAAATAATAATATGTCGTAGTATAAAAATGCGGTATCACACAATTCAACTATGAATAGGAATGTCAATGACCTGGATTGATCTATAAATAAAAAAAAATCTTAAAAGATACTTATATATTTAGGTACCTTACCTTAGGAGTTTATTTCTCAAATTCTCATCACAAGTTTTGATGGGATTCTAGGTATTTTATCTATGGATATTTATAAGAATCTATGTATTGTCTATTAAATTTTTGAAGAAAATTTTGTTAACCATATTTAGGGTTTCGCAAGCAAAAACGGGAACTTATTACTATAATAAGACTTCGCTGTCCGTCTGTGCTGGGCTGTATCTCGTCAACCGTGATACAAAAAAAAATAATTATGCAAATATTTAAGGAGGCCCCCATACAAGTAACGTGATATTATTTTGGCCCCATATTTATAACGGCGACAAAAAGACATCAAAAACACTTGAAATGTGTACTCATTTTAAAAATATACGATGATAGTACTCATTTTATTAGTGACGATGTCCGACTCGCACTTGGCCAATTTTCTAAAACTTGGCAACACTTAGTATATCTGCCAAGTGTCAAATCAAAATTCAAAACTTGAGCATGTCATCTATGTCATGTCAAAACAAAACTTATCAAAAGTTCAAAGACTTTGTTGAAACTTGAATGAAAAGTAAAGTTCGCGACGATCGACTGTTCGAGTCGTGTATAAAATGAGTAAAGTAGTGAGATAGTACAGTTAAAAAATGTTTATTTAGTATACGAATTATTGAAACAGTGCGGTGTTTTTGGTATTTTTATGTAATTTAGAAAGAGCCGCCTATTTATAATATTAAAAACCAATGGATTCAACTCAAGTTACAAATAAAAAGCGAAAAGAAAAGAAAAAGAATGGGGTCACAAATGTTTCTGGTTCAGAAAACAGTTCTTCGGAAAATCTCACACCTAAAACGGAAGTGGTAACAAAATTTAATCAAATTCCTAATTAATTTCAATGTGATTTATTTTTTGCTGCTTGATGATGCTTTAAAATAGTTGTTATAAGTAAAGTGAGAAGCTAATTCAATCTGAACTTGCTTTAAAAGTTTACCTCTTTTAAAGGAATTTAGATATGGTCACTAGACACAAATCAATGTTCAATTTATGATCTTAAACTTCTTTTAAACTCATGCAATAATATCAGTGATACTACTAAATTAAATTTATGTTTGTATCTGTGTTCCTTTAAAAAATTTCAATAAATCATCTGATTATTATGTATAATATAGGAAGAAAATGTCACAGCTAACTGTTACGAAGAGGAATCCATACAAACATTTGAGAAAATAAAAGAAGACATTGAACCAACAAAAAGTATCCACTTGCACTTGGAAATAGACCTTGTTTTTGTCAGTCTATTAGTGCTTGCTCTGGCCACTAGATTATACAACTTGGAGATACCTCGATACATAGTGTAAGTAATTAAAAATATTTTTCATATTTGAATTCTCAATAAACAAGTTCTAGGGCATCATTGACAAACATTATTACATTTTCTTCTGGCATAATTCTAAAATTTAGAGTTAGTCTAGTTATCAAGGTTTTAAAAATCCTTACTCATCATTAAAAGCCTATTTCCTGTAATTTGTGGGAGTAAAGTGATGTGATGGAACAAAATTTTAATCTATTAAAATACAGTTTTAATTTATTAAATAACTGTACAATTTAAGAAAGTTAGATATAAGTAAATCTAGTCACAAGACTGCTGTGTAATAAATAAATTAATTGCATTGTTACAAACTTAAACATTGGAATGGAAAATGACCTTGTGAAAGGCTGTAGGTATTTATCATTCTTATGACACTGTCTATGTCCGGTGTAACTAGCTTGGTAACAAATACTTTCAATTTAACATTTCAGCTTTGATGAACTACATTTTGGGAGATATGTTAGTTTATACACTAAAGGCATATTCTTTTTTGATGCACATCCACCATTGGGCAAGCAACTCCTTTACCTGGCGGGTCAGTTTGCTGGTTATGATGGGAACTTCACATTTGACAGAATAGGATCTCCATACACTGAGTCTGTGCCTGTTGTAGCTTTGCGCTTGATACCAGCCATTAGTGGTAGTCTTCTAGTGGCCATAACTTATCAATTTATGTTGGAGATTTGCACTTATCAATGGACTGCCATCCTTGCAGCTACCCTTATATTATTTGGTAAGTATAGTTTACTAATAAGAACACATTTTAATTTCAATACTTTTATTTAAATATGGAGTAATAAATAATTGTGTAGGTACAATATGCAAATGCTTAAGTTGTCCATATATTTTTATATACAAATTACTATCTTTATAAAACACTGTATGTTTCCCAAATAAAGTAAAATAAAATAAAAAATAAATCTTCATAGTACTTAATCTATTAACAACTGTGAAAATATAAGTACATATTTAATATTTTTCTCTTATTAGTTATATTTATCTAGATAAGATTCTGAAAATAAAACAATCAAATATTATTAAAATTTCATTTATTTTTCCAGAGAACAGTTTTCTAGCTCAGTCTAGATTCATGTTGTTAGAGAGTATTCAACTTTTATTTGGTATGTGGGGATTGCTTTGTGTCATCAAAAGCACACGTAAAACTGGTATACCATCTGTGTTGTGGCTCTGCTTTGGTGCACTGTCCTTGGGCTGTTGCTTTTCGTAAGTATTTTTATTTCATTCTAATGTTATTGTTAAATCATAATTGGACTGAAGCTTATTACAAGAAGCTTCTTAGTTGAAAAAGCACCAATAATTTTAAAATGTATTCCTTCATTATTTTTTAGGGTGAAGTATTCGGGATTCTATACCTACCTCCTAGGGTTGTCGCTAATTGGTCGGCAGATGTGGCGACGGATTAGTTCAGCCGAATCTAGTTTACGCTTGTTGTTCTCTACAATATGGAGGCTGTTCATACTAACGGCAGTACCGCTCGCCGTGTACGTGGGCGTGTTTTACGCGCACTTAGCGATGCTCCCGAAAGCCGGTCCTCACGATAGTGTGATGACCAGCGCCTTTCAAGCGTCGCTGCAAGGTGGTTTAGCTAGTATCACGAGAGGACAGCCCTTACACGTTGCGCATGGCTCACAAATCACCCTCAGGTATATTATAATGTCATAGCCAACGAAACCCTTAACAAAATATTAAAAACGAACTACTTATCTAATTTTTAATTAGAATTAAACTTTTCGTGTAAGAAATAAGAATTTGTAAAAATCTCAATTAAGAATCAATTTTCAATTAGTCGTCAAATCAATATTCAATCTCTTGGGTGTATGAACATCAATCACAATGAATATCTCACTAGGCCACATTAATGTATTCTGCACAACCCTTACAGTTTACTTACTTACTTAAATGTCAATAAAGATCAATAAATAAATTAATCTATATCAGGCACTCGCACGGACGCACGTGTTGGTTACACTCGCACGCGCACGTATACCCAGTGCGCTACGGCGACGGGCGCGGTTCGTCGCACCAGCAGCAGGTCACGTGCTACAGCTTCAAGGACGTCAACAACTGGTGGATCGTGAAGCGCGCGCACCGAGCCGCGCTGGCAGTCTCGCGTCCCCCCGACGTGATACGTCACGGCGACGTGGTTCAACTACTGCACGGGATCACTAGTCGCGCGCTCAACTCGCACGACGTCGCCGCGCCTGTGTCGCCGCAGTCGCAGGTGTGTTGTACATGCGTATTAAGTTATTAACCCATGCGGAGCCCCCGACGTGTACGTTTTTAACGCTATTCAAATATGCCCAGGACGCTTATGTGCGTATACTCGTTAGTGGCATACCATAATTGCCAATTTTGAGGGGCACTGAGCGTAGCGTAGGAGGGTGGACTGGCAGTGAACGCGTTAAAGTGTTAGATAATTAAGCGGAACAGCCGATGTGTCTATAATGCATAGTAAATTTAATGGACAAAAGTTGGTGCAATTACGAGATGACATACGATTTCCAGAGAGGTACGTACGTCTCGTAAGTCCATTGTACCTACTTATTACAAGTAGTACTTATAATCCACAGGAAGTAACATGCTACATCGACTACAACGTGTCGATGCCGGCGCAGAATCTGTGGCGTGTTGAGATAGTGAACCGCGAGAGCGAGGACGCGACGTGGGACGGCATCCGGTCGCTCGTGCGACTTGTGCACGTCGACTCCGGCGCCGCGCTGCGGTACAGCGGCCGCCAGCTGCCTGCCTGGGGCTTCCACCAGCACGAGGTCGTCGCGGACAAGGTCGTCACGCATCAAGATACTGTGTGGAACGTTGAGGAACATCGGTATACTAAAGGTAAGGATGGTTGAGATAGATGTACTTGAATAAAGTATGTAGGTATGGCCAGTTTCAAATAGCAGGTATCACAATCTCTGCACTCGACTAAGACGGATTGTTAAATGGATATTAAGCTATAAAGTAAATTAAATAAAAGCTTGTAAAGCCCCGTTAGAGCGATAAAAATAAACTATGTAACTGTTGCCCTGGGAGATTTGTTAGGGAATTAATTAGAAAACGGATGTGATTTATTTGGTTATTGTTGAAATATAACGGGTTACCTATAATACTAATAACACAATACATAGAACAAAAAGCAATAACATTATATAAAACTTAATAATATTACATCACCCAATTACGGTTCAATAAATCAGAATACGATAAGTGATAAGTACCTACCTATTCACTACGATAGACATCAGTTACGTTCATATATAAAGTAATAGGATAAAATAAATTCAATGTGTTATTGGGTAAAAATTAAACCTTGACCCTACCTAATCTTAATGTTTAATTCATATCGGTTCTTTTTTTGTGGAATTGTTATGACGTTTTATCGAAAGCTAACGTTTCTAATATTTAAGTGGAATCATTCGAAGTCGACACACCTTCAGGTCGTTTTGCTCTGCTTTTTGTTCTGCGCATCTGTCTCTTTCAGATTCTTGCCAAGTTCCTTGTCCATGACTATAAATATTATCTATACTCAGCCGAGGACAGAAAGGAGCGGGAGCGCGAGCTGGTGAGCGCGGAGATGATCCCGCGCGCGGCGACGCGGCTGACCTTCTGGGAGAAGTTCTGGGAGCTGCAGCACAAGATGGCGGCGCACGCGGCTGACGCGCCGCAAGCGCACATGTTCGCGAGTGAACCCGCCGACTGGCCGCTCCTCGCGCGGTCTATCGCGTACTGGTTGTCGCCGGACTCTAATGTGAGGGCCAGGACTAGATAAATTACTACTATTATATAGTTTAGCTAACTAACTCAAATTCAAATAAATTTTATTCGGTCTTTATAATTTTGCTGTGGCATTGTTGCAATAATAGTGAAGAATAAAAACTATTTTGTTTTTTCAGGCTCAAATACATCTGATCGGAAACTTGGTGACTTGGTATACCGGTTCCATCTCAGTCCTTGTCTACAGCGGATTACTAGCTCTGTACTCGATTCGCCAGCGCCGCGCCTGTTCCGACTTGCCTCCGCGAGCCTTCAATAAGTTCTATGACGCGGGCTGTATTCTATTTCTAGGCTACATGCTACATTACCTCCCTTACTTCTTTATGGATCGAACTCTATTCCTTCACCACTACTTACCAGCTTACTTGTTCAAAATTCTCTTGTTAGCGTATGTGGTTGATCATATTTATTACGTTATTTATATGTATGAAAGGACTCGTCCCCTGACCAATCTCTTTGTCATGTGCATAACTGTCTGGTTGTGTTATGTGATAATCACATTTAAAAAGTTCTCCGTTTTAAGTTATGGTAACACTGACTTGACTGAAAGCGACCTTATGAGTTTAAGATGGAAAGACAGTTGGGATTTCATACTACATAAAAAAGTGTAGCTTGCTCAAGTATTGCATTTACTTCATTATGTGCTATAGTAAATAATCACATTAGATTTTAAGTCTCTATTGAATACTCAACTTTTAGAATATTATTCTTCAGTCATATTTAATAATAATATAGTGTAGTTAAAGTCCGTCCTATTTCTATCACAATTTTATATTTTTTATACATTTTATCTTTACATGTATTGTTTAATTTAAATAAATATTTATGACTATTTTATTCTGTGTAATTTATTTCACATTTAACCCTTTCTTCTATCTTAAGATAATTTTACCTTAATGGATATTTAAACATAGACAACAGTTCAGAAAGTTAAATAATTAGAATAGTGTATAAAATAAACAACTTTACATATAATATCTATAGAAGCTACTTATGAGAGTGTTAATTACTGTTATTTGTAGGAAATTTTATTTTGAGCATCCAACATCCCATATGCACAAAATATTAATAACAGATTGCTACATGTAGATTTAAGAAGTAATAACTTAGGATTGATGCCAGCAAAGCCGTATTCATGAAATTGATATTGTGTTTCGTCAATAAAATTAAAAAGATAATTGAAGCCACAAAATAAAACAAACTTTACTGTAAAAGGAATACAATATATTTGAATTAAATTGAGAGATAAAAATTAACGACTGCCAGTTGCTTCCACCTCCATTGGCTGCACCGAGTGGACAGTGACGGACTCTACTTCAAGAGGTATCACTCTCTGCTTCAACACTGCAGTTGTTCCAGGCGCGTATCTGTATGAGCCTTGTTTCTTGCCCTGTAAAGATTATACAGTTATTGAAATAAAAACAATGGATGGTATTTAGTTTAGTTAATGGTATCACCCATGAATGAAATATTTTGTTACAAGGATTTTATAATGGAACCAAAATAAACTGAAATATATATGTTTTTTAAGTTTCTAGTTTAAATAAGCATTTATGTAGTTTAGTAAAGATTAAAAAGATAATGAAAGTATAGTTGCACATGATAGTTAATTTCTGATATACAGTTTTAGTACTGAATCCATGAATCTGCCAAACATCAAAACAACAATGACATATTCCATTATGGGTTTTGATCATTATGACCAAAATTTTTAACATTATTATAATCAGAGCAGGTCATATTGAAAAAGTAAAATGTTTTTAATTACCTTAACATTAGCTTCTTCATAAGTTCTGAGATACTGAGCGGGACCCGTGTTACGGATGACACACAGGTCAACATTGGAGCCAGAGCCCAAGTCATTGAAGATACCTGCAGCAATAGCATTGCGGACCAACTTCTTGCCTTCCTCTTCAGACATGTTGGGTTTCCAGTTTGATTCAAATACTGCCATGGCGGCTAGTGACCCAGATCCTGTCAAGGTAATGTTAAAATCAATATATTTGGTTTAATCACTAATTCATCAGATGACATACAATTAAAGTTTAACTACTATTTAAAAAAGCTATGATAATATGTAAATCACAATTTATCC
The DNA here is from genome assembly GCA_018249155.1 of Panoquina ocola ocola. Lineage (NCBI taxonomy): Eukaryota > Metazoa > Arthropoda > Insecta > Lepidoptera > Hesperiidae > Panoquina > Panoquina ocola. Next base: position 12,451 of record DWKA01000129.1, read on the forward strand.
TTAATAGATTATCCAATTAATACTTTCTAATCCAAAGAACAGTTAAAATGAGAGGTACTGTAAGTTAACATAGGATTTGATGAAAAAAAAAGCCAACAGTAGGCTATAGATTTGCAAGTCCTTACAATTGCTAACAATTACAATAGCTATCAATAGCATAATAAGAAAGTTTTACTTTACCCATTGTAGCATAGGGCAACTTGTCAACTGAACCATGTGGATAAATGCAATAAATGTGAGGGCCTGTGCGGTCCACACCACCAAGCACCAGAGCTGCCCCAATGTGTCCCTGGTAACGGAACAGCATGCGCTTCAAGAGCGTCGCAGCGGTCTCTACTGGCACCGTTCGTCCTGTGTGCAGGCGCTGCAACTCCAACTGAGAAGCTACCGTCTGTGTCGTCATCTCCGTATCCGCAGCGGTTCCAGCGCCGCAACAATACATATTGCCCGCTAAATAATGGATTTTTTCACAGTTCTTATCCGATACGACAGTATTTTCAGTAGCTCTGGTGTCCGCTCCGAGTATCACACCATCCGCGTATATGATGCCGACAATAGTCGTACCGGTCTTAGTCGCTTTTGGAGCAGGAAAACCTTTTTGAGCGAGGAATGCATTTCTAAAAAGAATAATAAACAAATAGATAGTGGATATACAAAGTTAATTCAGTAACGTGAATGAGCCGATTCAACAATTATTTATAACGATAATATACATTTCAATGCTTACCTCTTGCAATTCTCAAAAGAAAAACCCGGTGCGGGAATTTCAGGAACGAGTATAGAAGCCATGTCGCTAGTTTTATTATTTAACTAATAGTTTATACTTTTCAAGAGAATACTAAATTGCTCAATGAGTTTACAAAAATTGCAAATCAAATCCCAAAGCCGAAGAATGACATAGACAAAAAATCGAATGACATTTGATTTTGATGACTTGCTGGGCCGTCAATTTTGACAACAAAATCCACAGCTTAGCATAAAGAATTACAAAGATAATGAAAAATACAACGAATTTTTTATTGCCATATTGGCCCGTGGAGTCTCTGTAATAATATCCTGTAAATACGATGTTGCCAAAAGTTAAAATGTGTATTAAAAATAAAGAAAACTGAAGAATACGTGGACTTCATATGTCGATGAACTAAAATATGTAAATTTAATTATATTTTATTAATAATTATATACATTAACGTTACTATCTGTTGTTAAGTTTAATCTAATCCGGTCAACATTTGTGGCTGATCACTGGCAGCATTAATTTTGACGAGGCTCCCTATGATTGGATGAATCAGATTCCGGTTGATTAATAATCGTGTAGCTATTCTACAATTAAACGAATACACGAATACCACTCTTAAATAAAATGGATGAAAGTCTAGATTGCTCTTAACTTTATACAAACATATAACTTTTCATAAATGTATTAAAATTACGCTCCAATGAGAGTGCGACGAATTGTCTTTACACGCGCTTGTCATTTCTTCTATGTCAAATGCTAGAAATGTGAAATAGTGAGGTACATACAGCTACAGCATAAATTAAAATAAATGTTTTTCTGTTGGAAATAGTTCCTAGGAGTTAAAATCAAAATGTTATTGAATACGGTGTCTGTGTGTTTAATATATTTTTTATCTTCTTTACTTTTAACATTAGCCGGGAGGGACTTTTATCAAATACTCGGTGTGTCGAGATCAGCCAATTCAAATGAAATCAAAAAAGCTTACAGAAAGTTAGCAAAGGCCTTGCATCCAGATAAAAATCAGGATGATCCAGACGCTTCACAGAAATTTCAGGATCTTGGAGCGGCCTACGAGGCTCTGTCTGATCCGGAGAAAAGGGAATTGTATGACAGATGTGGAGAAGATTGTCTCAAGAAGGATGGCATGATGAATAATAACGATCCTTTTGCAAGTTTCTTTGGAGACTTCGGCTTCCACTTTGGAGGAGAACAGCAGCAGCACGAAACATTACGTGGTGCAGACATTATCATGGAGATCACGGTTTCTTTAGAAGAACTTTATAATGGAAACTTCATAGAAGTGAGTAGCACCATTTTCATCGAATACATTCCATTGCCAATGGCGTATTATTCCCGCATCACCTCAATCCTTATTTTTATGCCATTGACAAAGTATTAAATCATAATGCTGTTAGGCAATTCATTTGGGTTGTTTGATTATGCTCACTATGTACTAGTTCCTAGTATTTTCAACTTAATTTTTTTTTGCAGATAACACGCAATAAACCAGTTATAAAGCCAGCTGCAGGCACTCGTAAGTGCAATTGTAGGCAAGAAATGGTAACAAGAAACCTGGGCCCTGGCCGATTCCAAATGATGCAACAAACTGTATGTGATGAATGTCCCAATGTCAAACTGGTTAATGAGGAAAGGTTGCTTGAGATAGAGGTATGTATCTATTGTGTTATGCCTACTTTATTAAACAAAATATTTAATATATCTGGATGTTTAATATGCATATGTTTAAAAAATACTTTTGACACTTATCAATGATGTAAAACATTGCAACATTGTCAATGTATCTGTATGTTTTATGGCTGGTTTGATAATAACTTACTGATAACAAGTTTCCATCTGTGTAATAGTTCTTAACCAATATTTTTGATATTGTTCTTATCAGAAGCAGCTGTGTAATCCATCTAATACACATAATAAATAAAGTGTGATATTATTATTTCTTTAAAAAGTATAAGCAATGTAAAAGAATATCTGAGGGAAGAATTGTACTCCTTTTTAAAAATGTAGACAAAAGATGTAAGGAATCTGACATTTAATATTGGTAAATTTGCAGAAAAAAAAATGTAATATAAATAATATGTATATTTATTTCATGGGCAACAATAAATAGCCAAATACTGTTGAATTCAGATAACTCTATGGCAATATGAATATCATACAATTTTCGAGTATAGAGTGGTCCTCTAGTATTCTTTAATTTATACATTTTTATAATCCAATATAACATGTTAACCACAATGTCTTCAGGTGGAAGTTGGAGCACCAGATAATTATAAAACTAGGCTGAGAGGTGAAGGAGAACCGCACATGGATGGAGAGCCTGGAGACTTGATCGTAGTATTCAAGACTGATAGACATCCACACTTCACTCGCAAGGCAGATGATCTCTACACAAATGTTACAATTTCATTACAGGTATGATTATTATTAAAAAATATATATTTTGTTTGCTATAAAGCAGGTAGTCACATAACTGATTTCACCTACATATATTCAATTTTGTTTCACTTATAAATCTAATTTTAAATAATTGCTTGACAGTTTTTTCTAGTTCTTGAGTACTCTGTTGGTATAAAACAGTATTAATAAACATTTTACTCTTTTATAAAATAATTTATTATAATTTTAGGATGCACTAACTGGTTTCACTTTAGAAATTGAGCACCTTGATGGACATAAAGTGTCAGTGTCGAGAGACAAAGTGACGTGGGCGGGTGCACGCGTTCGTAAGAAGGGAGAAGGCATGCCCAACTTTGAGAATAATAATCTTCATGGAAATCTCTATGTGACATTTGACATAGATTTCCCCAAGCAGGACTTCACCGATGAAGAAAAAGAAGGTAAATGTGTTTAAATTATGATAACATTATATATATCACAGCTTATGTTGATTATAAGTGATCAAATAAGTTAAGCAATAGTCAGTGTGGTCATTAGTTAGATGGGTAAGCACAAGTATTAAATATTTCTAAAATGCTTCTTCCAAGAGTATGTAGTTGATGCTGATAGCTAACATATAAGCCTTGTCTAGGCCTTTGGGTGGCATTATAATTTCCAACAACAACATTTTGATACTACTATTCTGTGATACTAATGATTTATTTATTGTTGTTTCAGCCCTACGAAAAATATTGAAACAATCACCAAATAACAAAATTTATAATGGACTTTAGGAAGTTATGAACTTTATTTATTCATAAGTAGTGAATTGAATGTGACGAGTGAAGTGCTGTGTGTTACTATGCGTTGTGTTGCTTGTGAAGGTTTACCAATTTTTACAAAATAAAGCACCATCGTTTATGAGTTACTCAGTTTACTTTATTTCAATAAAATAATAACATTTTTGATAACAATATGAAGTGTATATACAAAATATTTTATCCAAAAAAATAATAATGATTTGTATTTAGTTGTCATTATGTAAATAAAATTATCCCTCTGTTAATCTTAAATTACAGCATGATATCACACACAAAAGTTTATACTTAGGTCAATATTTAAAAGATTACAATCATATAGATGGCACATCCCCTTACTATAAGTGCCATTACAAATTAGGCTTATCCTTGGGGCCTTTACTTACTGCTACTTTAATTTCTTATTTTCATAAGTTCATAGGTATTAAAAAATATATTTGTGTGCAGTTTATGCACAGAATATAAAAACCCATATATGCCAAAAAATAGTCTAACCTGAAAATGCGCTAAAACCCGTTACTATGTTTTTTGCTTATACTTTTTATACTTAAAATACAAACAAGTTAATTAGAAATCGGTATAAGTAATATAACTGATAAAAAACGGAACTTTGTGCATTTATCTGGTATTATTACATCTAGGGATGGTGGCCACACTAACAAGTATATAGTTGAGAGCTCAGTATTTCTGGGTTCAAGATAGATTTAATTTATAACGTTATATAAATCTTAAGTAAGTTTTACTTATTTGGCATACTCAACCAGTGCACATATAGTTCAAGTAGATATTAGCAATGTAGGTATTGGCTAATTCATTTTAAGTTGTGTTTAATTAACATTCCTATTTTCATTAAAACAAGGTAACATAAAATTATTTCTGATTAACGAAGACAATAGAAGAGTAAAAAATTACATGCATTATGTATAACAGACTGAAGCCACTTTGCCTTCTTATAAAAGATTGTCATTTTAATTATTAAACTTCCCACTTAATGTTCTTACATAATCTCTCCCCCAAGGTATTAAAATATCTTTATAATTTAACACATTTGTAGGCAGCATAATTAACAACATTTTTTGTATTCTTTCAAATAAAAATGTGTGCTTACGTTCCAATACAAGCAAGCCCTTTTACATCATTATTGGCACTTGGCAAGTTTTTTTATCAAATCCAAAAATCATCTAAGTATCACAATATCACAACTCAACAATATAACTATGCTGTTGTTAAGATTCCACTGTGAAATCAGATAGACAATAGACATACGCACATATAATTTACTTTTTGAGACTTGTGTATATGAATTTATTTGTATGTAAAATTTTAATACAATCTGTGGAATTTTTAACTTTGTAAAGTATGTATAATTATCTAATTATATTTTCTAAATCCCTTACTTTCCTAAACTCTTCCAATCATATAAATATTTTTATATCCACTTTCATTTTCCGTTACTTATACATCATTTGTCCTTGGCTAATCGTATTTACGCCATCGCCATATTAAGAAAAGAAAAACTGGTACAGATCCTGAACGGCTTCATGTGAGGATGTCGTATGGTTATAATGACTGATACCTGTGTGATAAAAGTGTTTGTTCATGTTAGTAAAACTTAGGTTTCTTTTGGAGTAAGGCCCACACTCCACCAAAGCGGAGATGAGACGAGCGGACAGGAGATGTGGAGATCGCTGATCGGTAAACAAAGAGTTGTTTGAAAAAATCTCTCCGCTCGTCTCGTCTCCGCTTTGGTGGAGTGTGGCCCTAAGATTGTTCCGTGCATTCACCTTAGTTAGGAGGTGTAGTGTCTATGGTCTAAGCGAGGAGGCAAGAGTCGGCGGGCGAGGCGAGCGAGGCGAGGTGCGGCGCGGCGGCCTGCAGCACGCTGTTGACGACGGCGCGCGCCAGGTAGCCCAGCGCCGCGCCCGCCGGCGCCGCCGCCAGCGCGCCCTCCTCCGATATGCCCGTGTCCTGGAGACAACGATGTTTTACCTTTTAAACCTGGCAATAATCTTTATTTTTCCTTTTTTTTAAATAAAAAGTGTGTAGTCTAATCTTTATGTTAGTATACTCGTAGTAAGGCAGGAGCAAGTGGGAGTACCCGTGTCCTAGGGAAAACAATATTTTAAGTTTCAAGGTAATAGTCTGTATGTTAGTAAGGCAGCAGGTGGAATACTGAATTTCTAAAACTAAGCCCGCAGGCACCATCGTAAACCCACCCTTCTCGAGTATATGCGTGTCGTAATACATTTTATAATATTTTAAAACTAGTCTTGATGTAAAGGAAGCGGACAGAACATTGAATTTCCAAAACTAAGTCTAATGGCGGCACCGCCAGCGCCCTTTTCTTATATACCTGTGTCCTAAGAAACATAATACATAGTTTAAGGCTGATTGTAGCATGTTAGTAAGGAAGCGAACGTTGACTTTATAAAATCAAATTAATGAGTAGATCGACAATTCGACTTGGTTAGAGTGTAAATAATTGAGAATTTTTGCAATTTACTGACTGATGAATTCTTGCTTTTTACTACGTCACCTTGTTTGGGATAAGGATAGCAGACAGACTGGCAGTGGTAAAATATAACGACGCTCATGGAAATGTAACACAAATTTTGATTAGGATCCAACCATAGATATTTTACCTAAATTGCGTACAGAAAAAATTATGTATGTTACAAGGTTGAATGCTACCTACCTCACATAACTTTCAAACCCAATGGAAGGTTAGCAGATTAAAAAAGTTAAAAAAGAAATGATTCACATGAAATATCACAACGTCGTGGGATTGATTCCCTTTCTAACAAGCTTAGTTGTCACCCTGATTAGACAGGGACAAGTTTCTTGGCGATTTATAAATCGCCATCTAAATTGGACTGTTTGCGCCCTGTATACATTCAATAATTATATTAATACTAGTGGCCCGCCCTCGCTTCGCTGCGGGAAAACTTCTCCTGTTCATCTTAAAATCTATAACTATAGATAATACAACGTCCTTGGATCCAGCGACTGGTGGAGATAGAGAAATTTAAATTTAGAACTTGGTTAACTGGAGAACAGAGAAATTTAAATTTCGAACTTACTTGGAGAACTGAGCAATTTAAATTTCGAACTTAGTTACCTGGAAAGTAGAGTAATTTAAATTTAGAACAGCTCACCTTGGCATACGTGAGATGCGCGTCGTCGAGCAACTTGTCAAGGTCGAGCGGCTGCTGCAGGTACAGCTCGGGGTTGCGGCGCAGGATGGCGGCGAGCACGCTGAGCAGCTCGACGAGCAGCTGGCGGCGCGCGCCCGCCTCCACGCGCACCAGCGCCTCCTCCACCAGCAGCGCGAACGACAGCTCCGAGCGCGACATGTTGACCAGTGTCGGTTGCGCGGGGATCGTGTGCCCCTGAATAAAATAAAGTAAATGAGTGACGTAGGTATCGGGGATCGTGTGGCCCTGCGATGTAAATGAGTGACCTATGTATACTCATGAGTAAGGTATCCAGCGTAATATTGGTGATGTTATTATGCTCCGTTATGGTCCTGACACACTGCTGTTTAAAGTGTGTACAAACGTTACTAAACATTTGTTTAACAGAACAAAACATACCTGCACTATGATCCCCTTAGGTGTTCGCAAAAGTATATCCCAAACTTGAATGTAGAAGTGTTTGGGCACCCGACATATGCATCCTTCCAACTGGCGACGTTGGAGCGGGGTCAAGCTGCCGACAACAATTAAAGTATTTATTTAATAATAACTGCCATGGCCCTTATCTCACCTTAAACAAATACCTTACCTTACCTTACCTACTCAGTGATCAAGTAGTCCAAGTTTCATTTATAGCTAGTGTGGATAATTCAGTTCGATTCAAAAATTATTATCGGACAACAGCGATAATGAAAAAAACTTTCATTAAAGTTTGTTTATTATATTTATTCGTAATGGTATATAGTAGAATAAAATGTTACACCGTATCAACATCTATAGTAGAACCAAATAAAAGATATTGAGTTGGGATGTTTGTGATTAGTTAATTGTATTTTTATTCTATAAGTACATTGCCCATGAAACAAAATAGTTTTTTACCATTTTGTTAGTGTCCAGAAAAATATGAATGACTGTAAATGGCCTAACTTAAAAATTACGAGTAGATATCTCGCTAACACCATACGTGTACGTGTGCGTGCCAACATGCGTGTATACGTGTTAAATTTGTTTTATCCCACTAAAACCATATACAATGTGTGTGTGTTCCTACATGTTTACGTGTGTGTGTCTCACCTTTGCTCCTCAGCCCAGTCGGTACATGCGTGTACATATGTATGTACATATGATGGATATGTATCCATCCGTATGTTAATTTAGTTTATCGCACTAAAACTATACACAAGGTGTACAATTTGTGTGTGTGCGCGCGCGTGTGTGTGTGTGTGTGTCTGTGTGTGTATGTGTGTGTGGCCCTCACCCCTGCTCCTCAGCCCAGTCGCTGACAGTCAACACCTGCTGCAGCAGCGCGCGCAGGCGGTACGGCGAGAGGCCCTCGAGCGTGGCGCGCGCGCCGGGCCGCAGCCGCAGGCACTCGCGCATCGCCTGCAGCACCCAGCCCACGCGGATCTTGAGGATGCCGCGGAACATGTCCGGGTTCGTGCCGATCAGGCGGCCGCAGTACAGGACTATCTCCTACGAGATATTTTTTTTTATAATTTACAGGCAGACAATTGATCGCAATCTCACCTGATGGTAAGTCATGATGCGGTCGAAGATGTGGCATGCTTGCCTAGAAACAGCTTCCTTTACTCTGGCCTTGAAGAATAATTAATAATTGGGTAATCAGGAAGCCGCGGAACATGTCCGGGTTCGTGCCGATTAGACGCCCGCAGTACAGGACTATCTCCTGTTAATTATAATAGTGGGGTAAATGGATAATCATCACGTTACAGTCACGGGCAAGGTACTTAGCAAGACGTAGAAAGAGATATTAGATGCGCAGAAGTCGTTTTTCTCTGCTTTTTGTTCTGCACATTTTACTGTCTCTTTGAGACTCTTGCCAAGTTCCTTGCATATGACTGTACTAAGGAGCCGTCCATAAATAACGTCACACGTTAAGGTGGAGGGAAGGCGTTGCCGAAGTGTGACATTGTGTGACAACGGAAAGGGAGGGGTTTTAAATTTCATGACGTCACATTTAAAAATCCATTCGAATGTAAAGAAAATTGAATTGAAAAATGGGCGCGTCACAAATGTGATCAATTGTAGCTATGTAGTGCAGTTATCAGAACATAATGGAAAACTCTCATGTAAGTTGTTTTCTATATAATTATATGTTTTCGTTTATAAATCAAGCGATAATTCATTAGTTACGCAGCATGAGCAAGCTGTCGACATTCATATTATCGCTTTATATCGAGGTAAACTAGGATATTACATAAATAGCAAAACATACTCATATTTCGATGCGTAACTAATCATCTTTATTATATGCAAGCCTTTATTGACGCGTGAAGAAAACATTTTTTTTTGTAATTTCTTTAAACATGTTGATGGTTTCCTTATTTAAACTG